>CM064487.1:3843131-3986994 GCA_032716605.1 Paralithodes platypus
CCCCCATTGATTCCTTGTGGTCCTTAACCGATCGATATCTTCGCTTGAAGGCCAGAATATCTAGGTTTGACCTGATTATCATCAAACTTAATGCTTTCAATGAAATTACGCCAAATTAGTTATATGTTTGCTACCTCGATTTTCTACAACCCAGGAAAGACCCGTCAGAGTTAGATGATTAATTTACATATTTGCTAGCCCTTTCATTCACAGTAGTTCTTCCAAAACTAATTAAGCAATTATCTGGTAGCATTGATCAAGAAATAGTCGCAAGATTAGAAGTCAAATATTCTTAATTAAATTACAATTAACATGTAATCCCCAATTTACTTTCACCACTTTCCTTTGTTTTTGTCACTACCATTAGTTTCAATTACTTGTGATAAATACTAGGAATTTCTAGTGTCATAAGCACCAGTTCTCCACAAGAGTGAATTCAGTAGCGCTCACATTACTTATATGTATATATATATTAAAGTTTGGTTCCTTAATTCACGATAAATTCTTCAGTACCTTTAGCTCGAAATCAATGCCTAGACTTAAATTGTCATCCTAAAATGAATACGGACAACAAAATATGGTACGAATTTCTAAGAAAATGTATTGCAATTATATTTAAAACCTATGTTCAGTAAATATACACATTACTAAATCACAAGCATCTCTGCCTACCTACAGTGAACCGAGTTTAGTTAATTAAGCCTGTTTTCACCATTTACCTACTGTATTTCCTAAACATTTCAGTTTGGAAAGTATCTGTTGCATACTATATAAACAGTGTTGCCATTTGTACGAAATAATTTTAAATTGATTAGATAAAGCTGCAGCCTATATCTTGTCCACCACTTATGATAGTCTATGGAATATTTTGAAGTTTATTAGGAATTACTAAACTGGTCTACTTAAGCCAATTTGTCATTAATTTTTTTTGCCCAATGTAAGTTAAGTATATTATTATTATTATAGTCTTATAATAGTTTAACCAAAGAGTTTTGACAAATTAAAGTTATACAAATTAACTTCGATATTACATTATTCACACATTTAAAAAAACACTACATAGTAAGAACTGAATTGAAAGTTCCCAAATCCCATTTTGAGAATTGTGAACATTTCTAACTTAAATTTTAGGATTATGGGATATCGTCGACTAGTTCCAATGATATTTTAAACTGTAGCCAGCAAAATGAATCCTACTTTGAGGGATAAGGCACAACAGTTTAAATATTTAGGATTTATAAAGGCTACGTCCACGAAGACAAACGTCAGCCGCCTGTGTGTACTCCAGGAGAATTATTCTTCAGGCCAAAAGGGCACCAAACATTAATTCAGTATCCATAGCTAGCCTATTGGTCAAATTTAAGATACGAATCATTAAAACTGACTTTATATTGTCCTTGTCCCAATTTTAGTTTGTTTAGTTTGCAAGTTTTAAATTTTAATTTATAGAACAAACTTCAAAATATTACATTGCATAGACTTTCATACTAGATCGTATTAAAACATTTTAGTATCAGACCCGTATTACAGTTGTGGTTGATGAGAGTTGTTGGTCCACGAGTCCCACCATCCGTCTGTTGTCCCCCTCAGGCTGGACGTCTATCATACATCTGAAACATTAAGTTAGTATTAGTTAACATCCTGATGTATAAAGCTAATAACTATAGTCACCACTGCATTACGGCCTTTTTCTGGACCCCTTCGCCCTAATGTTTAGCTCGGTTTGAGATTTTATGACTGTCTACTATTCGTTTTGACTATTACAAGACTTTTTGCCCCAATTTGTCAATTTTATTACTTGTCATGCCATTTGAATAGCTAATTTTTCCTCGCGAAGGATAGCAAGCCTATAATTTTGGAAGAAACTGCCTTCGACCGGGATATTTTTCTACCGAAAAATTTACACATTTATCTCGAAGGGGGGTCTTGATGGAAGTCTAGGGAGCAAACTAAAAACCTCCCCTTAACCCGTGATGTTGAGCAACTAGTGAGCCCTCTATCTTATTGTCCAAGGTTCAGGTTTTAGTAACTATACATAAGCCTGCAGTAATAAGGGGTATCAATTTTAGAACCTTTTTTGATTGAAATTATCTGCAGTGTAGTTTATGAATATATATACTTCTGAATTTGTAAAGGCAGGGGGAGATTGTAATGCAGTGGCGTGTACTATTATTGACCCTACCTGATTTTTTTTCTATGCGAGCGAGGGAGACAAAAGGCAGAACTGCCTGTATCGAGTGCCTCCCCCAAAGTTGAAAGAGTGACCGGGCCAAAATCAAGGGACGTTCGAGCCAAAATTCCAGGACACACGGAGTTTGAAGCCATTTAAGTCATGATCCTAAGTTGTGCCCTACCTATAGAAGTTCAAAGTTTATAATTTCTAGTAAAAATAAACTATCCACTGACTAAATTCCACAATATTATTAAACCTTTAACGCACAAGACTCAATTTGCGCCCTTTCTGGGATACTTAAAAGCCTTTGTGACCATCAGGGGTGTTTAGAAACTGTTGCTTCAACCTCTGCAGTTGTCTTTAAATGAACTGTGGGCATTAAACTAATTTTGGAGAGGTAATTATGAGATTGATTGCTATTTCTGAATGCAAATAAGGTATTTGTAAATAACCCTATGCTTTAGTATTAATACAGTATATGGAACACCAGAATTTGTTTAAGAGGACCAAACTCTAAATACACAACTTAAACAAATAGATTCTCATAATATAATGGATACAGTATATGAGATAGGCTAAGGGAACTTGGAGATAACTATACACATGGTAACCTAAACTTTTAATAGTGTTAAGGAGAGATGGGTCATTTTTCTGGTCCCCCTTCATGTTTAGCCCCATTACTTTGCCGATTATAAGACGTTCAGCCCATTACTTTGGGGATTTTAAGACCTTTCAATCTATTTGAGTCATTATCAAGACCTTTCGTGCTATTTAGGAGACTAATTTTCCTGGCGAGTGATACCAAGCCTGTGATGTAGGAGGAACCGGCCTTCGGCCTGGACACTTTTCTACCGAAAAATTTACAAATTTCTAAGGGGGATCTTGGGGATGTTTTTTAAGTTTGATGGAAGTCTAGGGAGGAAACAAATTTACAAACCATTAAATCTATATATACCAATGAATAAACCCTTACCCATTAACCCTATTAAGGGGAGACGGTCGTGTTTCTGGTCCCCTTTCTCCCTAGTGTTTAGTCCCATTAGTTTTGAGATTTGTAGACTTTCGGCCCATTTGTTTGGCGATTTTAAGAACTTTCGTCCCATTTCGTTATACATTTTAAGACCTATCGTGCCATTTAGGAGTCTTATTTTTATTCTGGCGAGCGATAGCGAGCCTGTAACTGAAAGAGGAACCGGCCTTTGGCCGGTAAATTTTCTACCGACAAATTTACAAATTTATCTTGAGGGGATGTTTTTTTAAGTTTGATGGAGGTCTAGCGAGGGAACTAAGAATTTATGAATTAATTAATGTATAGGCCAAAAAAAATAATGTGTTCTTACCCTAGTTTGTTGGTGAAGATGGTTAAGGTTCCGTTTGGGTTTCTCAAGTTGGTCTTCCCTCCGCCGAGCCTCAACGCTTCTCTCCCTCACATCTGTTAGAAAATCCAATATTAATATTACAGCTTAAGGATTTGACCACTTGCGAGTTTCAAGCTATAAGGAAGTTGGATTTTTTTATATCGACATTTAGCAGAATTAAGAGTTAAAATATGAGTTGTATTGCATAATTATATAAACACATAAAACCAAATTCACCGTACTTTCTATCCATCAAAAACCTACATTACATTACTGCATTTCTGTTTAATAACTTTGTATACGGCCCAAACTTCCTTATAGCCTGAAACTCTCAAGTGGTCAATTAGGCCAATATTTCTGATATAATGTAGATTTTCAAAATTGATCAATTCATATGTTTTTGCAACAACCAAAAAACATTATATCTCAACCATAGTCAAGGTGATCGTGATTCCTGGTCGGGTCGTCTTGGGTCGGGCCGGGTCGTTTTGGGTCGGGCAAGATCGCAGCGGTCCTCCCATCTCTAACCTGTTGGGAAGATTTAAAGTCACATTAGTAGGTTCTGGCATACCTTATTTCACCGTTGTTCCTCCGTCGGGCCATCCAGCTCATTCCTGTTGATAAAATATTTAATTATTTCAGGATCGCCGTTCTGCCAGCCACAACATCGGGTCTGCAAATCGGCCACATCAGGTCTGCAAGCTGCCACATCGGGTCTGCAAGCCGCCACATCGGGTCTGCAAGCCGCCACGTCATCTGAAAACCTGCAACCTTCACAACCAACGAACAGACAACCAGAAATCTACCGGCCGGATTTCAACCAACAAGAAAACAAACCAAACCCTATACTAACTAAATCTAACTAACTAACTAACTAAGCTTCTACCCAAGCCTCTAACAGACGACTAACTAACCAAGATTCTATCCAAGCCTCTAACAGGCCGCTAACCAACCTCCTCAGGGAACCGAATAGAGCAACACCTAACCAATACTAACCTAGAACAGACTCCTACCTATCCCTACCCCTTTAACTAACTAAGAGCTACCCCCCCCCCCCCTCCCCCCACCTCAGCATCCCGACCAGAAACTGGTCTAATTCGAAGCCAACGACGATATAGGAGAAAAAGATTAGTGCATGGATTAATTATATTATATTTCAATATATATATTTCATTATACAAAAATGATGTTACGGAAATATTATAGTTATAGCAAATGTAAAAAAATATATATACCAGATTTATTTATATATAAATTATTGCAAAACAATAAGTATATCATTTACACTGAAATTTATTAAAATAGAATCTTACCTTAAATTTGCCGCCTATCAAACGTAATGTCTATACACATGTTAGTAGAAGGGAGGTGGTTTAGGTGGTGACAAGGACAATGGAAGGAAGGGGGCGGGGGGGGGGGAGGATGGTTAGGATTAAAGGGAAGTTTGCTCCGGCCCCTTTCTCCCTCATGTTTAGCCCAGGTTATTTTGAGACGAAGACGTTCACCTTCTAGTTTGGCACTAAAGACCTGTGCCATATAGCGATCTATTTGTTTTTCCTGGCGAGCGCTAGCGAGCCTGAAATTGATGAGAAACTGGCCTTATTAGTATTATTTATATTATTATTATTATTTCGGCTGGTACATTTTTCTGTCGAAAAATGTACAAAATTATCTCTAAGGGGGATCTTCGAGGCATTTTATTTAAGCTTGGCTGAAGGTCTTGGGACGAAAAAATATATATATATACAAAATTAAACTTCCCTTTACAGATAGAGGGGGGAGAGGATGGTTAGGATTAAAGGATTAGGATTGCCGTGATGATGGTAGATTGGCTGAAGGATCTGGTTGAGGTTTCCATCATCATTCGCGACATCTGTAAAAGAAAAAAATACATTGTTAAAATATATCTCAATCAGCCAAGTATACTGTATATAATTTAAGTAAACATTGGATTGACCCCGGACAGCCTTTTTACCTAACCTGTCTTGATAGCGTAATGCATAAGTGCGCGGAATTTCGGTGTGAGTGTCCTAGGTTCGAGTCCTTAGAGTGCCTTTTTACCTAACCTAACTTAACATAACGACAACAAATAACTAGTCTCTTCAATTTTTACCATAATTTGTTTGTGTTAGCATTATTATTATATTTGTGTATATTTATAAGCAACTGTCTTTTTGCCAGTGCGTAATGCATAGGTGCGCGGAATTTCGGTGAGTGTCCTAGGTTCGAGTCCTCCGAGTGCCACAAAATGGCAGAATTTGTTTAACATTAGCAACATTCAACTAAATAGATAGATTGGAAGAGCTAAATGCACTATGAAGAAGTAATCCATAGTCGGTTATATTTAAGTTAGCGGTAAATTGTCATGCTCCCGTGTGCACTACTCCGCTAATAACATATTATAGCGAAGTATGTTAAGGGGGGTCACCGGCTTTTTTGTTTTATCTTTCTCTCCCTCACTCTCTCGCTCACTTTGGCTTGTATCTATTCGGCCCCATTCAGCCTACTGTTTTAAGACGTTTACCCCCATACAGGTGTTAAAATTTTCCTGGCGAGCGCTAGCGAGCCAGTATATATTTTTGTTTTGACAGAAAGCTAAATTTGTACATTTTTCGATATTAAAATGTCTCCGGCTATGCCGGATTTCTCCATACAATGCTGGCTCGCTATCGCTCGCCTGGAAGAAATCGACACCTGGATGGGATAAACTTCTTAAAACAGTTGGCTGAATGGGGCCAAATGGATACAAGCCAGGGAAGGAGAAAAGGAGAAAGAAAAACGCCTGTGACCCCTTTAATTATGAGAACTTTGTATTAATGTTAATAGTATGCAGATCCACAACTGCTCATAGTTTGGCGCTAAGCATTGCTAAATTACCGGCAAAGGAATTGAATTTTCCGCCAGGTGCTAAATTAATCTGGCCTTATCCTTTTAATGTGATTAGTTTTCATATGTTAAGATGTTTGCCCCATTAGTTAGTCTATTTTAAGACCTTTCGCCCTATTTCGTCGTAAATATTTAGACCTTTCGTGCTATTTAGGTGTCTATTGCTTCCCTGGCGAACGATAGTGAGCCTGAGAGAAAAGCCAGCATTGTATTTGGCCGCCATTTTGTTGTCCTAATTATCAAACAACGGCGATATTTCATTTGTGACCATGTAGAAATTTAGATCCATGGAGTAAATTATATACTGTATATCCTGTTACTACCAGTATTACCGAACGTTTGTTATGGCTGTGGAATCTATGGATATATTGGAGTGTAAAGAGAGGATCACCACCACCCTACTGGTTACCAAAATGGCGGAGGTTGGCTGACCGTTTCCTGGACCTGAAAATCACTGCCTTTGTTGCATGGTTAGCGTTTCACTGAAGTATATTTAAAATCTACATACCTTTAAGTTTAACCTTTAACTTAAGGGGAAGTTTCCACTTTAAGCACTTTTTTCTTGACTCCTTTCTCCCTCATGTCTAGCCCCATCGCTTTTGAGATTTTAAGACGTTTGTCCCATTAGTTTGGTGATTTTAAGAATTTCCGCCCCATTCTGTCAATTTTAAGACCTTTCGTGCCATTAAGGCGTCGATTTTATCCTGGCGAGCGATAGCGAGCCTGTAATTTAAGAGTAACCGGCCCTAGGCCGGGAAATTTTCTACCGAAAAATTTACAAATTTATCTTGAAAGGGGGTCAAAGGGGTGACATTTTAAGATTGCTGAAGGAGTAGGAAACAAACTAAAAACCTCCCCATAAGTGATTCGATAAAGCATGTGTTGACGGATTGATGTAGGCTAACGTTATTAATGATCGCATATACTTAACCCCTTCTGTACCGGCGACGTATTTGTACTATTATTCTAGCTACACTTAGACGATTTTATGAAGCTTAAGTAGTATATATAGGGTAGCTAAAGAGATGAATCAAGACAGTCTGTAGCCTTTTATTCAGTAGACATCCTTCCTAAGCTGAACAAAATCTTATAATACTGTAGTTGCCAGAATATAATAAACAGTACATCACCGGTACAGAAGGGGTTAAGTAGATTTCTATTAGGCTACTATTTCGTAAATATTCCTACATAATTTGTGAATAAAACTATGAATATGACCATTTATGCAATATTGTAGTATGCTAATGGTGAAAAAATAATCATAGGCCTCCGTCGATCATCGGGTTTGGTGCTAAGTGTATAATCTTAACAAATTTTATAACTGCGTAAATATTAGGACTTGCTTTAACCTTAAACTTGCAATTATCCGGCAATTAATATACGGAATGCATTATGCTGACGATAATTGCCCCCGGAAGTGAAAACCTGCCGGCTTCCTAGGTTTTCACTCGGTCGCCATATTGTTTTCTCAACCCGCCGGCTTTCACCATTAACTTTCCTTAAATATACCGAGAATACACGAAACATAACGAAAACACTGATCAGAATGTGATTAAAAAGACTTATAAAGAGGATAATGACCCCAATGGGTACCAAAATGGCGCGGAGGTTGACCGATCTATTAACTAGCTCCAAATCGTTGCCTAGTTTGTTAAATTACCATTATTTAACGTGTGTATATTAATATTTACTCTACATATCGATTTATATAAGGCATAATTGAGTTTAATAGGGGGAAAATATACTGGAAGGCCTATGTCTCTAACCATCGTCATATTTGCACCTATGTTTATGTAATCTGACCAAATAAAATAAAAAATGCTTCTATTTTATGACTTTCTTTAACCTTAAACTTGCAATTATCCGGTAATTAATATAATGAATGAATTATGCTGATGATAATTGCCCCCGGAAGTGAAAACCTGCCGGCTTCCTAGGTTTTCACTCGGTCGCCATATGGTTTGCTCAACCCGCTGGCTTTCACCATTAACTTTCCTTAAATATACTGAGAATACGCGAAACATTACGAAAACACTGATTAGGCACCTGGCGCAAAGTCACGAACATCGGAAATTAAGGCACTTCACTAAATTAAACTCTATAAAAGCGGCTAAAAATGGAGAATAAAAGGGTGAATATTGGACTTACTTGTTGTCAGGTCGATGGCTGGAAATCAAATGGCAAGGGCGGTGTAAAGTACTCACCAAATCACAACTGCATACTTGGCAACCTTTTACAGTGGTGCCACATCTCCAAACCTGGCCACGAAAATTATTAATATATGATTAATAAGCCGTTTCTGATACCAAATAAGATACGTAGACTATGTCATTTTTTGCGCTGAATTCAACTACATATGTGAAATGTTGATTGAATGCCTGTATATGCGATAATTCAATGATTTTTGGTAGTGCGACGTTGCCACTTTTCCTAAATGCCCCCAGGGCAAATTTGAGGATTTTCTCGTCTCGATTTCCACGATTCCTGGCCGAGAAATTTGCCGATACAGTTGGTATCAAAAGTTTGGTCCTTTTTTTTTTTTTTTTTTGGTATGGAAGCACAATACTATACTTGAATTACTAGTATGGTTTATTATGCAGTAGCTTAGCTTGAATTTATAGATACAGTTGGGCTCAAAAGTTTGGTCCCACTTTTTTTTTTTTATCCATTTCCGTAGATGTAAAGGCTTTATATATATTTAAACGTGATTATTTTATCTGACTATACTTGATTATAAATGTGTGATAAAAGAGTGTGATGATCTCTGTCTCTCAGCTGCTTCACCTCGCTAAAACTGACAAGCCTACCCCCTACCTCCACCACCACCACCACACCCCCTCTCTCTATCTATCTGTCTGTCTGTATATCTATCTATCTATATATCTGCATATCTATCTATCTATCTATCTGTCTGTATATCTATCTATCTATCTATCTATTTATCTATCTATTTTATTTATCTATCTGTCTATATATCTATCTATCCATTTAGCTGACTATATATCTTTATTTATCTATCTATCTGTATATCTATCTATCTATCTGTCTGTATATCTATCTATCTATTTATCTATCTATCTATATATCTATCTATTTATGTATGTATCTATATATCTATCTATTTATCTATATGTCTGTATATTTATCTATCTATCTATTTATCTATCTGACTGTATATCTATCTATATATCTATCTATCTGTCTTTATATCTATCTATCTATTTATCTGTCTATTTATCTATCTATCTCCTTTGTATTATAATTTTGTATGTTTGTTTCCATAGCAATGTATTAGGCTTTATCATATATTTTATGTGTATATCTATTTCATATCAATAAAGATGGTATTGTATATCGTTATTGTATTTTCATCAGTAATTATTGTATTTTAAAACAATATATTGTATTATAAATAAATTAATATTGATCGTATGTCTTTTTTTTCTGTGTTTTATTTTTTTTATTTGACAGTTTATTCTGGCTATCATTAGACGATATTATCTAGCTTCGGAAGGGTCTGTGGGAATTTAAAGGGTAGAGACTATCTTAACCAACCATCTGACTTACATACACCCTTGCTAATCTAAATACAATCGTTTAATAATAGCCAGATTATACTATCAAAACTTATCATAATCCTTAAGGGGTTAATTTATACACTATATAGCCAAACATTATAATGGGTTCAATGATAAAAAAGATACAATTATACAGTTTTATTTTCATAATATATACAATAGTTTTGGTACACGTTATAGAAGCATATATCAAATGGGTTGGGTGTGAAAGGAATCTGCCATGTATGGGCCAATCGGCTTTCTGTAGGTTCCCGTTTTCTTTTCTTATGTACCCATATTTGAGATGTATGTTAGTTATGATAATAGTATTGGGTGGGAGGAGAGGCGCCGGTTGACAAAGGTGCATGGAGGCGATTCATTTGTGTCCATCCCTTCGAGGATCAAGCCATCTGACGATAGATAAATATAGTAGATATAAATCTACGGGTGCACCACAATCCTTCTTGTTTAACCAGAAAATATCGCCTCGGGCAGTATGTGACGTCAGACCAAACTTTCAATGTTCAGCCAATCAGACGCGAGCAACTTTTTTCAGGGGTGTAGAATTCATAAGGTATGGCCTCTCGGGTGGACAAGTGAGGTTCATCCTACTCGTGACGTAACCGATTCACCTCTCTGGGGCTTCGAACCGTAGGAAACTGTCCAAAATATTTTTTATGGACAGTGTTCTATGGTCCAACCCCACGAGAACTGAGCAAGTTACGTCACGAGTAGGATGAACCACACCCGTCCCCGCGAGGCCATAGCGTATGAATTCTAGACCCTGAAAAAAGTTGCTCGCTTCTGATTGGCTGAACATCGAAAGTTTTGTCTGACGTCACATTACTGCCTGAGGCGATATTGGCTGGTTAAGCAAGAATGACAGTGCTTCTCCCATAGATTTTTATGTGATATTTTCTGATTGATAAATATATCTAGTAGTTCAGTTTAGTTCATTGGGGGGGGGGGGGGCTGCGTAAGGGGCTGTTCTCGGGCAACATGATGTGCGGTGGGCTATATGGGGGGTATATACGATCATTGGGTATAACGATGGTGATTAGCCTTCTATCCTTGTATAATATGGGTTTATTACCACCAATATTCATCTTAATTAATGGGTATTCCCAACAACACGCTGATAATAAGTACGGTGGCGCTAATAAGTAATGTCTCAGCTGTCATTACGTTTGGTTCGTTCTGTGCTGTATTAATGTCTGTCAGATGTTGAAAGGGTGGGTAAGTGTGGGAACATGTTGGTATATCTCACTCAAAAAGAATAAATCATGTGTAGATATTGCTGATACCAATTATTAATCAAAACATAATTGGTGCCGAGACAACACTTATTAGGCCGACTGTACATTATGTTTTTGCCTGTGTCCGGAACCGACGACAGGCTTATTTCCGCTCGTTTTCTCTTCTTGTTTTTTATCTTGTGCTTGTTCTTCTGGATCAGTCGAAAGAGTTGCTAAGCGAGAGAGAAACAGGAAAGGAGGAGGGTTTGGAGCTACTGCGTGATTGACAGCGTTCGACGGAGGCCTTCGGTGCTTTACAACGTTCCCCCTTTTTTGCTGGCCAACAGTAAGCGATTTTGTCCAGCTGAGGAAAGACGTGTGGTAGACCAAATGCCGCCTTCATCTTCTTACCGCCAACCACGCCATCTGAAATGAATAATTAACATAAGTAACACCCCTTGTTTAACATTAATCGTCAATTACAAACTCCAATGTACTTGAATAAACTAATGAAACATATATATATATATATTTTTGTTTTCTATATTCCAACTACTCCCTCTCGGGCATAGGCTGAGAGCCTGTACATTCCACCGCTCAACACGGTGAAGCCCGTGAGGTCTCGTTCCAGTCTGGGGAGTGAGACATGTGAAGCATCCATTCATGGCTCGAAGCAGCTCCATCTCTGAAGCGGCTGGTTGCTTAGTTCAAGTGCTTCACTGTCTCACCGTCCAGACTCAGACCCTCACTCTCAGAATGCCACCAATTGAGTAGTGAACTCACTAGGCATTGTCCCCCTGTAGCATATTTTGAATATGGGAATATTCATACAGTGCTATTTAATCAGGGAACAATGAGGGTATTTTTTTGGCATATCGGTGGGCTTTGTGGTAATGCACTGATACTAGGTACTGCACAAATTCCATCCCAATAATATCTTCCCATTGACATATCGGGATTTGAACCCGGGTCCATTGGATTACCAATCCAGTGGCAAGACCACTCCACCACACCTCCTCCCGGGATTCGAACTCGGGACACCACACCCAGAACATAAGAATCTAAACCATTACACCACCAACAGTTAAAGATTGAGTACACGATCACGATTAATATTCATTTTCGAATTCTGGATATCAATCTAATCATGTACTCAGACCCAGCTGCATTATGGAAAGCGTAATGTTATAGTGAGAGGAATGGGGCCAAGATCACTAAGGACAATAATGACATAAATTACCTCTTTCAGTATTCAAGGACTCACTTATTCATATAATTTTGCTATCATTAAACTTATTCATATTTTGCTATCATTAAACTTATTCATATTTTGCTATCATTAAACTTATTCATATTTTGCTATCATTAAACTTATTCATATAATTTTGCTATCATTAAACTTATTCATATTTTGCTATCATTAAACTTATTCATATTTTGCTATCATTAAACTTATTCATATTTTGCTATCATTAAACTTATTCATATTTTGCTATCATTAAACTTATTCATATAATTTTGCTATCATTAAACTTATTCATATTTTGCTATCATTAAACTTATTCATATTTTGCTATCATTAAACTTATTCATATTTTGCTATCATTAAACTTATTCATATATCATTAAACTTATAATTTTGCTATCATTAAACTTATTCATATTTTGCTATCATTAAACTTATTCATATTTTGCTATCATTAAACTTATTCATATTTTGCTATCATTAAACTTATTCATATAATTTTGCTATCATTAAACTTATTCATATTTTGCTATCATTAAACTTATTCATATTTTGCTATCATTAAACTTATTCATATTTTGCTATCATTAAACTTATTCATATAATTTTGCTATCATTAAACTTATTCATATTTTGCTATCATTAAACTTATTCATATAATTTTGCTATCATTAAACGATTTTATTATAAGTTGGAAGGATCCGAGAGAGTTCAAGGGTTAAGGGGAGATTTCCACTTGAGGGACTTTTTTCTTGACCCCTTTCTCCCTCATGTCTATCCCCATTGCTTTTGAGATTTTAAGACGTTTGCCCCATTAGTTTGGTGATTTTTAAGAATTTCCGCCCCATTCTGTCAATTTTAAGACCTTTCGTGCCATTTAGGTGTCGATTTTATCCTAGCGAGCCTGTAATTTAAGAGTAATCGGCCTTCGGCCGGGATATTTTCCTACCGAAAAATGTACAAATTTATCTTGAAAGGGGGTCAAGGGGGTTAAATTTTAAGATTGCTGGAGGAGTAGGAAACAAACTAAAAACCTCACCTTAATTGAGGCGATATTGACCCCTATGATTGTTCGAGATCCATCCTAAGCTGCATAATTATAATCGTCTATTGTTAGCCAAAATATATACTGTAAAAAGGGTATATATATATGATCATTGGGTATATTGATAGTGATTTATCTTTGGTTAACACTGCCGATGTGTATATTATCTTCGGCTGGTTACTATGACACCACCATAGTATTCAGTTTATAAAGGGCCTCCAGCAATTAACAGGCTTCCAACTATCTCAGTTAAGGGGGGTGACCTGCTTTTTTTATTTCTCGCCTTTTATCTCTTTCTCTGGCTTGTATCCATTCGGCCCCATTCAGCCAACTATTTTTTAAGACGTTTATCCCCATTTAGGTGTCGATTCCTTCCTGGCGAGCGATAGCGAGCCAGCATTATATGAAGAAATCCGGCTTCGCCGGAGACATTTTTCTTTCGAAAAATTTATAAATTTAGCTTGCTGTCAAAAACATTTTAAAAATATGCTGGCTCGCTACCGCTCATCAGTAAAAAATTGACACCTGGATGAGGATAAACGGCTTAAAACAGTAGGCTGAATGGGGCCGAATGGATACAAGCCAGAGAAAGAGAGAACAGGAGAGCAAAAAAAGCAGGTCACCCCCCTTACCTTAACCCTTTTTACAACCACAGCTTCTTCAGAAACTGCACAAAATCGTCTAAATATAACCAGAATAAAATGAAAAAGACGTCGCCGGTACAGAAGGGGTTAAGAGGAGGTTTTTTAGTTTGGTCTCTACATATCCATCAAACTTAAGATTGCACCCCCTTGAGCTCCTTTCAAGATAAATTTGTACATTTTTCGGTAGAAAAATTTCCCGGCTGAAAGCCGGTTCCTCTTAAATTACTCGCTCGCCAGGATAAAATCGACCCCTAAATGGCACGAAAGTTCTTAAAATTGACAGAAATGGGTCGAAAGTTCTTAAAATCGTCAAAATAATGGGGCGAACGTCGTAAAACTAGAAAGGCAATGGGGCTAAACATGAGGGAGAAAGGGGTCAAACAAATAATCCCTCAAGTGGAAATCTCCCCTTAACCTATTCAGTACTGGTGACGTGTGTAGCCTTCCAGTTGTTAGAGGACCTTCCTAAACTTACTAAAATCATCTACTAGTTACCAGAATATAATGAAAAGGACGTCACCGGTACTGAAAGGGTTAAGCCGGTATCACACGAGCGCTTTTTCACTCAACATTCATCCTCAACACTGGTCTGGCAGCTTATGAGGTCAACATTTAGATGATTTCGGTCACCTAAATTCATCTATCATCAGTCTAGTTTCCGATACCAGGACAAAATACTCCAGAAATGTTGCCAGAAAAATGTTGATCATCGATTGTTGACTATAAAAGCTCTCGTGTGATACCGGCTTTAGTGTGGTCTATGAAGGGGGCGGGGTCACTGTAGGCCTATCACAATGGTAGGAGGAAGTGGGCGGAGCTAGATGACACTGATATCATTTTGTCACTAAACTCCGCCCACTGTTGACAAAGTGGGCGGAATTTGATGACACCTAAAATATCCCAAGAAGAGAAAGCACCAAAAGAGAAAGGACCAGCCCAAGAAGAAAAAGTACCAGAGGAGAAAGGACCAGCCCAAGAAGAAAAAGTACCAGAGGAAAAAGGACCAAGAAGGATGAAGACGAAAGAGGAAACCTGCTTTAAGGGGAGGTTTTTAGTTTGTTTCCTACTCCTCCAGCAATCTTTAAATTTCACCCCCTTGACCCCCTTTCAAGATAAATTTGTACATTTTTCGGTAGAAAAATTTCCCGGCCGAAGGCCGGTTGCTCTTAAATTACAGGCTCGCTATCGCTCGCCAGGAAAATATAGACACCTAAATGGCACGAAAGGTCTTAAAAGTGACATAAATGGGGCGAAAGTTCATAAAATCGCCAAACGTCTTAAAATCTCAAAAGCAATGGGGCTAGACATGAGGGAGAAAGGGGTCAAGAAAAAAGTCCCTCAAGTGGAAATCTCCCCTTAAGTGTAATTAAATTAATAGGTGTTTGTGAGATTTGGCTGGAGTACTGTGTAGGTGAGGCACAAATAGAAACAGTGAGGGAAGGCAAGCAAACGAAAGAGGAGTTCCAGCAACTCTTTATCATATGACTATGCGGCCTCTCCTGGGTATTTCCCTGCTCGATTGGTGCCTACAATCTCCCAAATAACACACACACACACACACATATACAGTATTATACATTATATATATATATATATATATATATATATATATATATATATATATATATATATATATATATATATATATATATATATATATATATATATATATATATATATATATATAAAATAATGTTAAAAGTAGCTACATAACAGCTGGACGTATGGACAACTGTACATGTCTGTCCCCAAAATGGCGTCCGACTGAAAAATCACCTGCGAATGCGTCAGTGAGGGTCTTCTGGTTCCACAAGAATAGTAAACGCCTATTTGATAATCTTCAAGGACTCTACATCCGCCTTATTAGAATCAATTTATTAGGGAAAATAGGCACCAACAGATTCGCCTTATAGTCCGCATGGAGGATTTTCGTTATTGACAAATTTAAAAAATACCCTTTTCACAGAAAAATACACCAAAACTGTCAAAGATGTCAAATAGCGGGGGTGTGGAGGCGGCAGCCCCACCCATAATACTAGGATAGGTTAGGTAAGGTTGTTATGTTAGGCTAATGTCCTTTCAAAGGGGTATAGGCTAGTAAACACTAGGATAGCCTATACCCGGTCAGAGGTAAGAAGAGTCCGATGTAGTCTCCTTAAATGCTACCGCTTATTTTAGGTGTTATTCCAGCACACCATTAATGTCTGTCTTGTCTACAATGATCTAAGATGATACTATACCATATGTATCAGCCTTGGGAATCGATGAAGTGGTCCAGACGGTGAGCAAGATGGTCTTAATCACTATAATTTGATATCGTCGTCTGCTTCTGTGTTGATATCCCACCACTATCTGTGCCCTCTATGGGGTGAATGTTAGCCTACTCTTTTATCGACTCCATGTTGTATACCTTATGATAGACATCTTGTATACCTTATTCCCTCATAGACCACTTATCTGTTTTTCTTTCCTTTTTTTCTTGGCTACCGGGAAATCGTTTCATCCCCTTTTTATTACTAGGCTATATTAACCCCTTGAGGATTATTACTCTCGCTATCATTAAACTATTTTATTCAGCTTAGGAAGGATCTGCAAGAGCCTTAAGAGTCGTAATTGCGTTAATTTTGACCCATTAAGGGGGGTGACCTGCTTATTTTTCTCTCCTATTCTCTGGCTTGTATCCATTTGGCCCCATTCAGCCTACTGTTTTAAGACGTTTATCCCCATCCAGGTGTCAATTTTTTACTGGCGAGCCAGTATATTTTTAATATATTTTTGACAGCAGGCTACATTTGTACATTTTTCGATAGAAAAATGTCTCCGGCGAAGCCGGATTTCTTCATATAATGCTGGCTTGCTATCGCTCGCCAGGAAAAAATCGACACCTAGATGGGGATAAACGTCTTAAAATAGTTGGCTGAATGGGGCCGAATGGATACAAGCCAGAGAAAGAGAGAAAAGGACAGAAATAACAAAAAGCAGGTCACCCCCCTTAAATGTATAGAGATACTTCCTAATGAATAAAATCATGAAATAAGAGCCCGAATGAGCCAAATATATTTTTCCTAGGATACTGCATGAAAGGGTTAAGGGGGGTGACTTTTTTTTTTGTTTCTGTCCTTTTCTCGCTTTCCCTGGCTTGTATCCATTTGGCCCCATTCAGCCAACTATTTTAAGACGTTTATCCCCATCTAGGTGTCGATTTCTTCCTGGCGAGCGATAGCGAGCCAGCATTATATGAAGAAATCCGGCTTCGCCGGAGAAATTTTTCCATCGAAAAATTTACAAATTTAGCCTGCTGTCAAACAAAAATAAAAAATATGCTGGCTCGCTACCGCTCACCAGTAAAAAATTGACACCTGGATGGGGATAAACGTCTTAAAACAGTAGGCTGAATGGGGCCAAATGGATACAAGCCAGACAAAGATAGAAAAGGACAGAGATAAAAAAAAACAGGTCATCCCCCTTAACCCATTGGCTGCAGCTATGTTTGGGCTATTTAGGGCATATTCAGGCACTCCTGAATGATAAATCAAGCATCTGCATTAAATGAAGTGTATTCTGCCGAAAACTAGGCGAAAATAGCTTCAAAATGAGACCAGAACGGGCCCTGTACGTGGTCTGGTTCACCCGCAGTGGTGCCAGTGAAACGCGGGAAACCCGCTATTATGTAACACTCGCTCACTTGGCTACACTGTTGAGAGAGACAGAGAGAGACCCGCGCGAGACACAGTCAACCTCAATGAGCCGCTCGCTGCTCTGAGGGTCGGAGGCGGGCCCCTCACGCTCCCGCCCACCGACACTCAATTTATAAGTTTTTTACAGGCTTTTAAAGCCTGGAAATTGCTGTAACTTGCCAGGACGTTCAAGAACGTCACCCGCAACGAAAGGGTTAAGCAATATTGTCGTGAGATAAAGTTGTACGACATTTATTATTATTATTATTATCATGCAGAGACCAAACAATGACCTATCATTCCATTAAGGGGAGATTTCCACTTCAGGGATTTTTTTCTTGACCCCTTTCTCCCTCATGGTTACCTCCATTGCTTTTGAGATTTTAAGACTTTCGCCCCATTAGTTTGGTGATTTTAAGAATTTCCGCCCTATTCTGTCAATTTTAAGACCTTTCGTGCAATTTAGGTGTCGATTTTATCCTGGCGAGCGATAGTGAGCCTGTAATTTAAGAGTAACCGGCCTTTGGCCGGGACATTTTTCTACCGAAAAATTTACAAATTTATCTTGAAAGGGGGTCAAGGGAGTAACATTTTAAGATTGCTGGAGGAGTAGGAAACAAACTAGAAACCTCCCCTTAACCTGACAAGCGTGATATAGACCTAGGTGCTAGGGTAGTTATTTGTGCATTTCTAGCCCTGGATTCTGACAGAATTCGTTATATTTACAATATAAAGCATTATTTGTTTTCGGTATGCTTTTATTTTACATATATGATGTATATATGAACCTTCAAGAGTGCTAAAATAAGTGGGAAAAGCATTTGGGTGGTGAAAAACGAAGATATTGGCCACCCGGTCATAATCTCAGGCGAGAGAGAGCCACAGGCAGCCCTCCCCTCTCGCTGTCTGGGAGTCAACTGAGACGAGCGGGGCGGTGTGTGCCGGTGTCTGGGTGTTGCATAACGATCTTTTATGCAACCCACTTGTGCTACATTATCGCGGGAGAGAAAAATAACCGATAAATGATGATAATAAGAGGAAAAATAGGTGATAATTGAGGAGGGGGGGGAGGGGGGAATAAGGTGGGGAAGGAGGGGAGGGGGAGGGGTGAGAAACACATGGATGAGTACTAGAGGGGAATTATCTCACCTAGAGACAAAATCCTTTGTTTTGATAGGCCCTTTTTTTTTTTGGAAGGCTTCTTTTATGGTCTTGCTTCCGTGAGGCCTATCGCGTTCCCTATAGGAAGCCTTCCGTGAGGCCTATCGCGCTTGCCGGGTTAAATGTCCATCTGCTAAGGGACTAAACTTTACGCCAGAGGAAATAAAAAAAGGTGAAAATTATCTCATTAATCCTTGAACTACAATTAATTCTGAAATTCCACTGGTCCACTGTCAATAAGATTAGTTAGTTAGTTAAAATAGGACTTCAGAGGATATCAACCCTTCTGGATTATTAGGTCAGCACACTGCAAGTCAAGAATAACGTCAGGACTGGAGCCCCTTTTCTAGAACTCCAGTTCCTTGTCAATATGAATCATAGACAAATTTATTTTTGCTTTGCAGTTGTTGTTGTTGTTGTTGTTGTTCCCCAGGCTGTCTGGCCGAACAGCCCCAAGGTTTTGAGCAAGGCCAAGGCCATAAATAAGCGCCCCCACAAAATCCTCCCTGCTTACCACTAACAAAGCCCGGGTGATCGAAGCCACTCCAAAGCAGGGAGCTGAGGAGGGTGCGGAAACGCCCGGGAAACCAAAGCCCCACCCTGTGCCCCTCAGCAATTATAAAGGGAAAGTTGAGGGGCAAGGGAAAAATGTGACGCTTTGGCTCCCAAATCTGCCAACCTCTAGGTTGGCAGTAGGGAGGTCAATCCATGGAAGAGACACCGTCACTTGAGATCTAAAAGATATATAAGTAAAAGGAACAGTCAGAGTATGTTAAGGGTATGGCAGAGATCGCTCAGCTCTCACTCTGATAGACCAGCTTTGCAGTTCTTATAATGTCTTTGGAAGTAATGCAATGGTTAGAAATTCACTTCCATGTAAATAATCTTGTATCCTTTATCAATTTCATTCCAGTCTTAACCCTTTGAAGCTCTGATGCGTTTTAGCAGTTTATATTGGCTATCATTAGACTATTTTATGCAGCTTAGGAAGTATCTGTGGGTATTAAAAGGGTAAATACTATCTCCATCAACCCTTTGACTTCCATATACCGTTACTAATCAGAATAAAATTGTCTAATAATAGCCAGAAACAGAACAAAAATGCGTATTGGAGCTTGAAAGGGTTAAAACTAATTTGTCCCATTTGACGCCCCATCTATAATCTGTGTTTTTTTAAAGCTGGCGAGAAACTGACTTATTCTTGTCTTCATATGATGAAGACACATAGTAGTTTCACATTTTTCCATTAACTCGAGAAATGCGAAGCTATGGTAGTTCAAAGTGCCCGCCGTGCAAAGGTATTGGCTTCAATTCAGACGAAAATCGTCATATTTACCATATAACATTAATACTTCTCAATATGCGCCTATTTTACTTTTAATATGAACATTGAAGAGCAATAAAAGAAGTGGTATCAGCAAATTGGCTGGTGAAAAACGCATATTTTAGCAGCGCGGTCATAATCTGAGGCGGACCGGCGAGAGACATGCATCCATCCTCTCCAGTATGTTACTGAGAAACGAGAGGATGTATCAGACTGGGTAGAGGGTCCGAGAAAGACTCCACCATCCTCTAATATTTACGTTGCTATTATTGTTATTGTTTTTTAAGCTGGTGATTGGCATGTATTTCAGTTATGTTGTTGTTGTTCCCCAAGCTGCCTGGCCGAACAGCCCCGAAGCCCAGAGCAAAGCCAAGGCCACAACCGAGTGCCCCCACAGAACCCTCCCTGCTTACCACAATAAAGCCTGGGTGACCGAAGCCACTCCATGGCGGGGAGCTGAGGAGGGTGCGGAAATGCCAGGGAAACCAAAGCCCCACCCAGGGCCCTGTGCCCCTCAGCAATTATGAAGAGAAAGTTGAGGGGCAAAGGAAAAATGTGACGCTTTCGCTTCCAATCTTGATAGATTGGGAGGTCAATCCACGGAAGAGACGCCGTCACTTGAGATCTAGAGAATATATAAGTAAAAGGAACAGTCAGAGTAAGCTATGGGTATGGCAGAGATCGCTCAGTTCTCACTCTGATAGACCACATGACTAGAACCCAATCCTCTCAGCATCAGCTAGGAAAGGCCCTAGAAAGCCGCCTTTGGCGAGGGGATAGCTCCCCTATTTCAACCCCTTTCGGGGTTGGGCACCCGCCTTGTTGAATATTGTTATGTTGTTGAATTTATTTATATAAATTTCTGCATGGATGGTAAAATAAAAGCTTTAGAATGTAGTTGCTCATGCAGTAGATAATTCACATGATCTAATGGTAATAGCCTATAACAAATTGTTCTTGTAAGGCAATCATATTATTTATGGCACAGAAGGTAACACAAAAAAGTACCGGTGCACAATATGTGCAAAACTTTAGCAAACTCCAATTTTTTGCATATACATAGCTTTATCAGGCCAATGATTAAGCTATATGTATTATTTTTAACATCTTTCTTAACACCAATAACCACCAAATGAAATTTATGAAAGCATGTGATTCTCCCAAGATTCAAACCTAGGATATCACATACAGAACTTACACACTCTAACTGCCATATGAAGGGAGGCTAGACAAATTAAATCTACCGAGTCTAAAAGAGAGGAGAGAGAGGGGAGACATGATAATGATGTACAAATGCACCCTAGGGCTGGAGAGGCTGGATAGGGAGGATATAATAATTATGGATACAGGAATAACTAGAGGCCACAGCTACAAAGTAAAAAGACCTACCTGCAAGAACGATATCAGGAAGTTTAGCTTCCCCTATAGATGTATTGACAAATGGAATAGGTTGGAGGAGGAGGTGGTAGGGGCAAGGAACATCCATATTTTCAAGAAAAAAATTGGATGAAAGTAGACTGAGAAACGGGACAACACGAGCTTAGCTCAACTCCTGTAAACTACAATTAGGCAATAAGGTAAATACACCATCAAGACAGTTATAAGTACAGTACATGACCACGATTAATATCCAATTATCGAATACTGGACATTAATCAAATCATGTACTGTACCCAACTGCACTATGAATAGCCAATGATGAAGCTATATGCATAATGTTGTCAATAAAGTTCTTCTCCTCAAATGGTGTTTATAATCATACCGTCAACATTTCTGAGTAAGATTTAAATAATCTTAATAATTAGCAATGGTATTTTTAGTGATTTAGGACTCGAGCACTAGTGAATTGCGGTATATTGGAAGAGTGCTCCACACGAAGCGCAGTTCCAGTCTCACGTCCTAATGGCGGCGCTCCAGGCAGCCCTGTTAACCTCTGAAGTGCGCATGGGGGGTATGAGACACCACACTCCTGTGCTGACGTATTTGAGCTGTTCCCATCACTAACATCGTTATTTTACCATAAATAGCATTAATACTTATCCATATGCGCCTATTATAGGTTGATTATAAAGGTATTAACCTGTTACAACAATAAAACAAGTGGAAACAGCGTTTGGATGGTCAAGATCGGCGATACAGGCCGGGAGTTACATAATGTATGGCTGAGGCAACCTCCCTTCCTACCACTTTTCCCCACGTCTGAAGAGAGACTGTCGATCGATACTCTCTCTCTCTCTCTCTTGCACTCGCTTGCTAACAGTGATGATAATGCCCTGCTTGCAACTCGCTAATGTTAGCACGAAAATATACCACAGAATAAGGGAATAACAGGGAAAATAGGTGATAACTGAAGGAGGTGAGGAAAGTGGGGAAGGAGGGGAGGTGGAGGAGTGATATTTGGCATGGCCCAGGGGCAATAAAAAAAAAAAAAAAAAAAATTGTTTTGGGGTGTTTTAAATGGATTTTTTAATAGCCTTACTCTTAAGAGTCTTCCCGCAGTCCGCCGGGGGAACTCTTAAGAGTCTTCCCGCAGTTCCCGGGTTAAGAGCTGCTTCACTTGTCAGGTTCTTTGATTTAAGACCAGATTGCAAAGTCTGATCCCACGTCTTTTTTGGTCTGCCCCTTAGTGCAGCTCCCTCCACATTCATGGACTTGTATCTTATCACCCAGCTTTGTTCATTCATCCTCTCCACATGCCCAAACCATCCAAGCCTGCTAGTACACATCTCATCACTGATACTCTTGATACATAACCTTCTCTTTAGCTCCTCACTTGATATCCTATCTTGCAGTTTGGCACCACACATCCATCTCACCATTCTCTTCTCACTGCGTTCCATTCTGATTGGTATCATCCGCTTTGATAGGCCACATTTCTGAAGCCTTTATTCTCAATTTCACTCAATAAATGCTGGTGTTCCCCAGGGATCAGTTTTGGCCCCAACTCTGTTCCTCATTCATATCAATGATCTCATATCTACTACTCATAATCCAATACATTCCTACGCAGATGACTCAACACTCCACAGTTCCTTTACATTTACCAATTCTTTCACCCAACCCGATCTTATAAATTCAAAAATAAACACTGCAATTTCTCTGAACCAGGACCTTTCTAGAATTAAAGAATGGGGACAAAAGAATCTAGTTTCCTTTAATGCACAGAAAACCAAGTACATTCAATTTTCTAACCGACAGAATCTCACTGACTCCCATATATTTTTTAATGATGTAAATATTCCCACTTCCCCTAGTATTGACATTCTCGGTGTAACATTAACTACTAACTTGAACTGGACACATTATGTTAGAAGCATTGCTAAGAATGCCTCTAAAAACTGGGACTCCTGTACAGAGTTCGAGAATTCTTCACTAACGAGCAGTTGGCCGTAATATATAAAAGTCATGTGCGTTCTCAGATGGATTACTGTTCTCTGTGGAGTGGAAGTGGAGTGGTTGCATTGAGGCAGTTGGACAAAATTCAAAATAAAGCTATTAGATTAATCAATAACCCTGCAATCACACAGGACCTTCCTAAAGTATCCATACAAAGAAACGTTGCATCCCTTGCATTATTCTACAGATATTTTCACAGCAATTGTTCCGAGGAACTTGCTTCAATTGTGCCGCCTCTCCACATCTTTCCCCGTAGAACTGGGGCAGCTGAGAGCGCCCATGAATTTACACTTTCTCCTCCACAATGCAGAACTTCTGCTTATCAAAATTCATTTATCCCTATCACTCTTTGGAATTCACTCCCCTCGAGTTGCTTTCCACAAACTTATAATCTACAAAAGTTTAAATCCAGTTTTTACAAACATTTTATGAATGGAGGATGCCTTTAGGCACATGGACCTTTTTGTTTTATCTGTGTTTTTCCTTCCTCCGTTCATTGTCTCTTTAAAAAAAAAAAAAAAAAAAAAAAAAAAAAAAAAAAAAAAAATCATTGCGCTTCTAACGCATGAAGCGTACACCTTTCCCTTCAAGGGTAGAGGGAGTCTTCTTAGGGTGAGTAGTGGCAAAAGTTCTCTGCTTTTCCCAGCCGCATCTTATTCTGGCGATAGTGGCGGCCTCGGCCCCACCACCAGCAGAGATGGTATATCCCAGGTAGCAAAACTTGTCCACCATCTCCAGTGACTCGTTGCCAAAGTTAACACTCTTGAGCCAGTCATTGAATACAAGCTCACCTTTGCATACAAATTTCTCAATTTCGGACTTATTCCTTGGTAGAAGTCCCTTTATTCTAGTGCAGCGCTTATTCCTGTGATGTACCCAGCTGCGGCAGACGCTACGCTGTATTGAGTTCGCACCCACCCTTTTTCTGCATACTGCGGGTGGGTATGCCCCACTTTTTTCTAACTTTCCTATCCCTAATCCACTGTGTAAAACCATCTTCTGAACTTGGCCTTGGCATCCCGCGCACTATATGCGATAAGTACTAGGGCATCGGCGTATACCAGTTCCCATGGGAGCCCAACTCTGAGATCACCAGATAGTGCCTCCAGAACCCTAACAAAGGGGAGAGGGCTATTAACACAGAGCCTTGGTGAACTCCGATGCGAATTGTAAACGCCTCGCTCAGTTCACCTTTCACCCTCACTGCCGTTTGAGAGTCCTTGTGCATCTTCATTATCACACGCACCAGCCACTCCTCTAAGCCATGTTTTCTCATAGCCCACTGCACAACTTCTCTGGGCAACCTATCAAAGGCCTTCTCCAGGTCTACAACCACGAGATACAGATCCCTATCATTAAGTAGTTATCTTTCCCGCATCTGTGAATTTGTGTTGTTTTTTTTGGGTTTTTTTGCCAGACCTGTGAGAGTTACGTATGGAGCTCAGTGGTTTGGTTAATCTGCTCTACATAACTAACTAACTGTTGTGTTGTGTTGTCCCTGTTCGGGCTCTGTCTCGAGTCGGGCACCCCCAGCAAAAAAAAGAAAAAAAAATTGTTTGCAAGTTACAGTATAGAGGTATTAGTTTACTATCAGTGGTTGATAGTAAAGTGTACGGAAGTGGCAATAGGAGAAGAACAGTGCGGTTTTAGGAGGGGAAGAGGGTGCGTTGATCAGAAGTTTGCAGTAAGACAGTTATGCATGAAGTATTTAGAGAAGCATAAGGAGACATTTTGGGCTTTTATGGATTTGGAAAAAGCGTATGATCGTGTGGATCGTGAAGCAATGTGGAAGGTGTTAAGGATTAAAATGTAAAACTTGCAAACTAAACAAACTTAAACTGGGACAAAGACAATATAAAGTCAAATTAGCTTATCAAATTCGCTATGTGGAAACAACGCTTACTAAAATAAAATTTATGAAATAAAAGAACACAATCTACCACATACAGTAGGGTGCACATTACTACATGAGCAAGTTAATCTGTTTCCCAAGCAAACCAATCGCACATATAACAATGCACTATCGTCACGTTCAAGGAATTAGTCAATTTGGGAAGTCCGGGACGTTCTGGTAAATGTTACTAAACTCTGCACGAATAAAGAAACTACATATGTAAAATGTCAAAATGTTCATTTAAAATCAAATTTGCAACATGACAAGACATTAACAATGGTACAAAATACAAATATTGATAAGATATCTATAATATTACAAACAAATATACAGCACTCACTAACGATAGTGCTATCGGGTAGGTACCTGTAAGCATAGCATGCCTCAAGTGACCCCTATCAATAACTACCCTACAAATAACCTACATTTATCGTACAAATAAACTAAGGAAATCGCAAAAGCAAGCAATTGATACTATTGACAATGAATAGATATAATATAAAGACAAATAATTGCAAAATATGAAGAAGCAACAACAGATTTAAACAAAGAGTACTCTTTTAACATGAACAATTAATTTAAAAAAAATCATCAATAATAATAATAGAAAAAGATAAACAATAAATACAAACAGACAAAAAGTAAGCAGAGGTTATACAAGAAACTTCAAGTTAAAAATGCTTGATTAAAATTATTGATGTCAAATTTTAGAATACAGTCACAATAATTGACCCTAAAAAGATTACATTTATGTAACAATTTACTTGCCTCAAAACCTCTGTCTACTAAGAGTCTGTATAGTAACCTATCTCTAGCCCAAAAGTCATCTACTTTAGTGCAAATTTTACAAAATCTTATTAACTGGGAATAAAAACAATTATAAGTTATTTTACTATCGATATTACTACTAGGGAAAGGAAAGTTTATTACGTTAAAATTAAAATCATCAACTTTGTGATATACTTTAAGTATGGACATTTCATTAACAATCTCTATACAGTATTTATATCAAGAACATTTTCAACTTAATCATTTACGTTACATTCTGTGAGGGGAATAGAATTAGGATAAATAAGTTTTGCAACTTGATTAAAATTTAACAAAATGCAAACGAGAATATCATCAATATATCTACAGTACTATTATTACTTAACAATTTAGCAAGTGCTAATTTTTCTGGGATCTTATTTTTCTTGCTACTGTCAACTAAGTCTTTTATATAGGCCTATTTAAATTCTAAAGCAAGCCAGAATAAATCTGCAATTAAAGGGCTAGCATTTCCACCCATAGGAATTCCTAATATTTGTTTGAAAATGCAAGGCCCAAATCTAACATAAGTATTGAAAAGGAGGAATTTAAGGGCATATTTAAGTTTAGTTCTATCAAAATATACTGAACTAGTGGGAGTAGAGCTAAGTGATGCATTATTAAAATATGTATAAACATTAATGAAATAATTACTGAAATTGGAGGAAATTTGTTGGAAGCAGTTAAGTTTTTTTATGAAGGGAGCAGAGCATGTGTTAGAGTAGGAAATGATGAGTTGAGTGAATGGTTTGAGGTAAAGGTAGGTTTGCGACAGGGTTGTGTATTGTCACCTTGGCTGTTTAATATGTTTATGGATGGTGTGGTGAGGGAGGTGAAAATGAGAACTATGGGAAGAGGATTGGGTTTAGTAGGAAAGAATGGTAGAGATTGGGAGTTGAATCAGTTGCTGTTCGCTGATGACAAAGCGTTGGTGGCGGATTCTGAGGAGAAATTGCAGCGGATAGTCAAAGTTTGGAGTGGTTTGTGGGAAAAGGAAACTGAAGGTGAACGTCAATAAAAGTAAAGTAATGGTGTGTAATAGGGGTGATCATAGGTTGAATCTAGATGTGAGGCTGGATGGGGAAATATTGGAACAAGTAGAGTGTTTTAAATATCTAGGAGGAACGATAAGCAGGAGTGGAGGTATGGAAATGGAGGTAAAACAGAGTATGTGAAGGAAGGTTTTTGGAGCAATGGGAAGTATGTGGAAGACGAGAAATCTCGGAATGAAAGTAAAAAGTGCAATGTATCAAGGAATTGTTGTGCCAACAGTGATGTATGGGGCTGAGACATGGGCCCAGAAGAAAAAGGAGAGAAGAAAGCTGGATGTGATGGAGATGAGCTGCTTGAGGAGTATGCGTGGAGTTACTCGTAGAGACGGATTGAGGAATGAAGAGATACGTAGGAGAGTGGAGCAGCAGGAACATTTGTCAGCCAGAGTGGACAGAAGGGTGCTGAGCTGGTATGGTCATGTTGAACGAATGGGAGATGAAAGGCTTACAAAGAGAATATGTGAATCAGATACAAGGGGAGATAGAAGGGCAGGAAGACCCCCATTGAGATGGAGAGACTGTGTAAGACAAGCTTTGGATGATAGAGGAATGACTATAGATCAGGCAAAGGAAGTGGTAATAAACAGGAATGAATGGAGAATGCTTGTGAATAGTTGAGTGAACACGTGGTCATTTGGGGGATGGGGTCGAGCGCAAGTTGGACTAGATAATAGTCCTTCAGGCGCCTGGCCGGGGGAGACAATTAATATGAAGGGTGCGCCTAGAAGTGTGGTGGGCGGGCTTGTGGCTTCGGCTCCGCTGCATGTCTGCCTGCCGAGATCGGAACCTCTCCGGGTGGTCGGGGGCCGGGGGAGTGCTGGAGCGACCTTAATAATATTTATTCAGTTAGCAATTTACAGTATTCAGTTACAATTTACAGACCTTGGTGACCCTGGTCTCTGGGTCTTCTCCTGGGTGACCTAGATGTGTGTGAATTTGTGTTTCGTCTGTTTGTTCGCTGTTTTAGGTTGTGTTTTGTGTTTTCCCTGCCCTTGCTCTGTCTTGAGGCGGCCACCCCCAAGAAAAGAAAAGAAAATAATAAATTAAATTAAATAGAAAAAAATAATAGGAAAAGTGGGGATTGGGCCTGAGCATATAGATAGATAGCCTGAGTATATTGATAGATAGATAGATAGATTATTATTATTATCATTAACTGACCTAAACTGGTAAATCTGTCCAATAACCGGGTTGAGCTTGATAACCTTGTCCAGCGATACATGGTGTTGTCCTTCCTCCCGAAACTCTAAAGGGATGAATGTGGAGGAGAGGAACCAGTAGCCTTCAGGATGTTTCTGTTGGAATTGTCGAGCCACGCTGATACCGTCCACTAACAGATTCTCACCGCCTTTGGCGGCCGGCCGGAGACAATGGAACACTTGGACCTTTAAAATAAAGAAACATTAGGTATTATTATGTTCTTTTATTTCAAAATTATATTTTGCTAAAATGTTATTTCCACATAACGATTTTGATAAGTTCTTTTGCCTTTATATAGTGTCGTCCCTGTTTTGGTTTGTTTATTTTGTTACGAACTGGCACTCGGGTACACAAGGGCTCTCAATCAGGACTCGAATACGGCTCGCTGCCACAAAGGAAACACACGATCCCAACCCCTGAGTACTGCCAGCCGAACAAAAAACACCAATACCCTCCAGAGTTCAATCTGCTATAACGGGGTATACAAGAACTCGGTACTAGTGTTCAACAACAGACTAATAAAGAGACAGGAATTATCTAGTCTGGTCAACAATCAAACAATGAAGTAAAAAACAACAACACCAAAGAATAGTGTTGGCCGAAGCCGAAGTAATCCACCCTTGACTAAGAACTTAAGAAGTCCTCCACCCTCTACTTCGGATCGGCACTATTACGTTACGTTAATTAATAGTCCTTAAGCATCGAGCAAGGAATCTTCTGAAAAAAGTTAGATGCTTCTCGGATTCTCGTAAGAAGTACGTATCGGATTTTGAACAGTAATTCAATAAGCCAAAAACACTGGCAATTAAATACTATTAAAGGTTTAAATTGGCATAAGAATAATTAAAAGAATATGCAATAGTAAATGGCAAACATTAAAAAGAAGTACTCCGCAAATGCAACGGCAATAGCCTACTCGGATTGTGCTCGTGGGCCACTAATCACTAAAGTAGCCAAGCGTGCAACACATGAAATCAATAGTGCATAAACAATATCATACATAAGGAAAGCTTCAATACTATTCTGTATCTACTAATCGAGTAAAGTCTAGCTGGGGTACTGTGGGCAAAAGGTAGCAGTGACTGAGCATAAACGGCTCGTAGCCTAGCGAAGTCCTCACAACTGTTTAAAGTATTACGTTAAAACTAACAAGTGCACTTTGAGAAATCCAGATCCCTTGTATCTGGTTTTCTCCCGGCTCCTTGACAAAGTAAAAACAAACTGTTAATAAAATACAGGGTGGTTAGGCTCTTGCCCTCACGCACTGTAAATTATTAACTCAACACAGTCAGCCGCGAAGACAACCTAGGCTTCACTGAACCGAAACGAGTATGCAGGTTTATCGCTTAACCACTGCATCAAACAACAACTCGTAACACAGAAAAGCCTTACCCCAGTCTAGCATTACCTAGACTAGCAGAAAACAGGAATAATAATAATAACACACAGGGAAATGCATATACAAGTGCAACAAACATAAATCAATCCTATTCTAAGTTAACCCTTCCAAAGTAGGCTATCTAATAGGCAAGTATCTCGTGAGAACTCAAGCGATAATACGTTGGCTGACTAGCTCTGCACCAACGGGACCATGGAAGTTAAACAGGCAGGGAAAAGAGGAGATAAGAATGTAAGGTAGTAGAGAAAGTTCACATCAGTCAGAAGAATATATATAGTTAGCAAGGGAAATGAGAAGTCGCTCTGCCTAATGAGTTCTGATGAAAAAATGGCTAGACTTCCCTTTTTATACCCGGCTCTCTAGTGAGCCCAACGTGAACTACTAAGGACCGCCCACTGACAACCATTACGTAATTTCTCTCTCTCCTCTGGGATAGACAAAGGCTCCCCTAGCACTGGGGGGAGGGGGGAGTGCTAGTGAGTTAGGCCCACCTCCCGCCTGGCGCACCCACTGACCCCCAACTGTGGCGGTTTCTCTTCCCATCATTACAAATAAGTTTTACACACAATACTTATAACTAATGATATAAAATAGAACTCGTTGACTCAGATGAAAACAAAATACATATTCATAATACTTATAGTACAACGGCTCACATGAACTAAGTTAGGAAACTCTACATAGACTACAGCCAAAGTTCCTGCCCTGACGATCCTAGCGAGAGTGGGGCATGACTAGGCGTTCTGTACAGCATGCTCACACTGGACACGCGTCACAATTTTGCAAGTTGTTTTTTTGGTGTTGTGTTGTGTTGTCCCTATTTGGGCTCTTGTCTCGAGTCGGCCACCCCTACTATGGGGTATGTGCCTGTGTATATAAATACTGTACATACATATGGAACATTTGTCGGCCAGAGTGGACAGAAGGGTGCTGAGCTGGTATGTTCATGTTGAACGAATGGAAGATGAAAGGCTTACAAAGAGAATATGATAGTCAGATACAAGGGGAGATAGAAGGGCAGGAAGACCCCCATTGAGATGGAGAGACTGTTTAAGACAAGCTTGGATGATAGAGGAATGACTATACATCAGGCAAGGGAAGTGGTAATAAACAGGAATGAATGGAGAATGCTTGTGAATAGACGAGTGAACACGTGGTCATTTGGGGGAAGGGGTCGGGCGCGTGAATATGTATTTGGTTTTGTGTGTTCATTATTTTCTGTTGTATTGTCCCTATTCTGGCTCTGTCTTGAGTCCCCCACCCCCCCAAAAAAAATAGGACAAGTGGGGATTGGGCCTGAGTATAGAGAATAGAATAGAACATACATATGGATTCAAACCTAAATGCATTAGAGAAGTATGTGTTGTCCGTGTGCGCCCTGATAAAAATGGTAGAATATGCCGTGTCATAATGTTCGTAGTTTGTCCCCTGCATAGCCCACACCTCCCCGTAAAATGTTTTCTTTATGGCACACACATGTTCTATGGCTGCTCGCATTGACTCCACTTCAGCGGGTACCTGTTGAATTTATAATAATGTAATTTCATATTATCAACAACCCATAAATTAACTTACAAATAAACCTACTTAATTACAGGTCTCCCTCGATTTACGATTGGGCTACACTCCTGAAAACCAGATTTTAGATAGAAAAATTGTATAGCGAACCCTAAAATTAATGGGGTAAATGGAGATACGTTCTTGGACCAGCCAAAACCCAAACTCAAACATCTCAAAACCTATAATAATATCATAAATTGGAGCATCGGATAGTGAGGGAGACCTGTACATCAGTTAAACTAATAATACATGTGGTACTCCAAGGATTCCAACCTAGGATACTCACACCGAAATTCCGCGCACTAACCATTATGCTATCAAGACAGTTAAAGGTTTATGCACAAGCTCACGATATATTATCCATTCTCGAATACTGGATATTAATCTAAGCCTGTACATATACCCAAATGCACTATGATAGCCTAATGATTACACAAATGAAAGGGGTAATTGATCAAATTCGGAGACCAAAAATACAAGCAAAAGTACAATACTGTACAGGTAATGTGAAATGCTTATCTGAATATGTTCACAATCATCATGGCAGGATTTTAACCCCTTCAGCATGATGATGAACTTTTCATCATATTCTGGTTACTATTAGATAATTTGCTTAGCTTACAATCAACCTTTGGGACTCAAAGGGATAATTATGATCCCAATATACCCTCTGAATAACATATTCATACTATTAGATAATTTGCTTAGCTTACAATCAACCTTTAGGACTCAAAGGGGTAAGTACGATCTCAATATATCCACTGAGTAACATGCAGTACAGTATGTACTTCTTATACTAAATAAAATTGTCTAATACATTTTTAGAAACTGGCCAACTTAATTGAAATGGTCTCTACCCAGGGTGCTCTTGTATATATCGCAAGAGAAGGTAAACAACGTAGATCATAGACACACTTTGTACTGAGAAGTAATGATTTAATAAAAAAAACAAGGAATTGTGATAAAAATATAGCAAAGCAAAACAGTTACACAAGAAAATCAACTCACTGCAGCCAGATCAGTGGGAACCTGAATTTCAGTCACAATGTACCCCTGAGTAAGGTGTCAAACAAAAGCAGAGTCCTCTAATTTGAGTCCTTATTATTGAACTGTATATGAAAAGATAAAAATTATGGTTTAGTTAAAATTATGTCTTTAGAAGTGACAAAATGGCCAAAACAAAGTTATTTCCGGTTAATTATCTTGTATTCCTTCCCATAATCATTCAAGTCTTCAAACAAAATTGCTCCAGCTTGACCCCCTGCCCCTGGGTATTGTGGTTTGTAATGAGAGGAAAATAAAGAATAAATGCAATGTATTTAATTTGTGAGGATTTTAAGTAGATCCACTTGAATTAGTAATGCAAGAATTACACATATAAATGGGATTGACAAAGAGTTAAGAGGGATTTGAGAGAGAGAGAGAAAATGAGAGTGTGAGTGAATGAAAGCGAGCACCACTATCTATCTATCTATCTATTGCCTGACGCCGCAATCCGCGAAGGGGTGGCCACGAACGAACCGCCCCCATGCACCTCTGTCCCCAGTCAGTCCCTCCTCCCAACCAGCACCGCCTTCATTTATATACTTCCTCACTCCATCCCTCCACCTCTCCTTCGGTGCACCTCTCCCTCTCTGTCCTTCCACCTCGCTCTCGTACACCCTCTTAGTCAATCTCTTGCTTTCCATACGTTCAATAAGGCCGAACCATCTCAAGTTGTTCTTTTTCACACTTTCCAGCACATCTACCTCCACACCACACCTCCTTCTTACTTCCTTATTCGTCCGTCTATCCCTCCATGTAACTCCGCACGCACTTCTCAAGTAACTCATTTCCACCGCTCTCACTCTTGGTCTAAGTCTCTTCCCGAACGTCCATGCTTCGCTTCCGTAAGTTAGTGTCGGGATTACCACACTGTCATGCAAGGACTTCTTCACTTCCATACTGACCACCCTATTTCTTGTTACTGCTTTCAACGTTCCTACAACTCTCTTCCCCTGTTGCACCCTCTCCTGCACCTCCTCATTCACAGTCCCATCTTTACTCAACACACTGCCCAGATACTTAAAAGAGCTGACGATCTCCATAGCCTGACCGTTCAACTTCACCTCACACTCTGTGACTTCACACCTTTCGAATACCATAACCTTGCTCTTCCCCGCATTTACCTTCAAATTCCGTTTTTTGCACACTGTTCCAAACTCATTTACCAAACCCTGCAGCTCCCATTCATTATCACTCATCAGAACTGTATCATCCGCAAACAGCAGTATAGGCAACTTCCACTCATTTCCCTCCCTTTTCAGCGATACACCAATATCCACTGCTCTTGATAGTATTTCTTTCATGACTCCATCCATATATACAGTAAACAACCACGGGTACATCACACACCCCTGTTTCAAACCAACCTTCAGGTCAAAGAACTCGCTCTGCTCACTCTCCACACGTACTGCCGCCTTTGCACCCTCATACATACTCTTCACTGCTTTCAGCAACTTGCCATCTACTCCGTATATTCTAAGTGCTTTCCACCACTCACCTCCGATATAATGTCCAAGCCGTGTTTGACGAAGGAACCAAAAAGCTTTCATAAACCATTCTTGTTTGGGTTCTCCAGTTCTCCAAGTGGTACCTACACAGAAATACAATAAGAAATGCAAATCAAATATTGATAACAGTAATTATAACTTGTATATAGTATAGTTGGGCCTTGTGTACGGTAGCACTAATAAGTCATGTCTCAGCTGTCATTATGTTTGGCTCACTCTGTGCTGTATTAATGTCTGTCAGATGTTGTCATCATGTTGAATAGGGTGGGTAAGTATAGGAACAGGTTTGCATATCTCACTCAAAAAGAAGAAAGCATGTGTAAATATTGCCGATACCAATTATTGATCAAAAGTGCAGAGACATCACTTATTAGGCCAACTGTACCACCAGGGTGTCAAATGAAAGCCGAGTCCAGTATGTTTAGTCTTTATTATTGTATATGATGATAAAATTATGGTTTATATTTCAAATTTGTCATAGGAAGTGATAAAATAGCTCAAACAATGCTATTTCATATAAATTTTCATGTATTCCTTCTCGTATTCAACCAAAATTGCTCCGGTTTGACACCCTGTGTACCGTGTGGTTGAGTTTATGTGGTTACGCAGGTACCCGGCGTGCGACAGCTCCATTTCACAGGGACAAACAAATTGTTAATGCAGCAGAGGCCTGAGAAAGGCCTTGGTTGTGCTTCTGGTACAAGTCATATACAGTATATAACATATTATTTTGTAACAATATTGTAAAATTTTAACTAAATAAACATCGTATTCTTTTCCTCTTACCTGGCTGCTTTAGACAACAAATGACTGTTGCTATTTATATTTGCTAGCCTTCTGGCTGGCTCAGTTGATAGCATATCTGCTTACCATCCCAGCAGTCTCGCGTTCAATCCCCACTCAGATTGAAAAGTTTTTCTGGGATATAGCCAGTAGTTATCGTCTCTCCATGAGCAAGAGGGATGGGTAATGGTCTCTGGCTGATTAAAGAAGGGCAAACGCTTGTGAATCCTCGTAGGAGGAGATACGGGCGCAATATAAGTAACCAGACGATAATTATTCTTACTACTGCCTACACGCGATTGATAATTTACGGTGCGTATGTGTGTGCGATGGCTGGCCTCTGCACCACATGTGGAATTACTGATCGAGTCAGACCGAATCGTAGGATGACATAGGAACTGGTACTCGTAATTGGAGAGAGATTTACATAGATTTACATATATACACTGGCCACACCGATCTTACGATCCCTACGAGGTGACCAGGACTTAATCCTAATAGAGATAGCAACCCTAAGAGAAAGTGGAAGGAAAGGATAGCAAAGATGAAGGCTCTCTCCCCACCCTCCGCTCCCTCCGGCAATATGCCGTACATGAAAATAGTTAGAAGTGAATAACCTTGCAGGGCTTGGAAATCGCCTGAAGGAATTTATAGTATACAGTAGTTAGAAATGGAAAGGAAAAGGCATGCACACCTTCACTTTTTTTTTTTTTTTTTTTTTTTTTCCCTTTTCCAACTGAAAATGTTTTCATTTCCGCCAGGTTCTCTTATCAGTGATCAGCTTCTACTGCAGACCAACTTTTCTGTGATATGTGTCTAACCTTTTTTTAAATGTGTATATCGAGTCACTGTCAATAACTTCATTAGGGAGCTTATTCCACTCATTAATAATACTGTGGGTGAAGAAATTTTTAGTTATGTCTAGGTTCGCTTTCCTGCCTGTTAGTTTTAATTTGTTTCCTCTTGTGGAACCTTCTTTGGCTATCTTAAATAGATTATTAGAATTTACGTTACTAAAGCCTTTTAGTATCTTAAAACACTCTATCAGCTGTCCCCTTATTCTCCGTTTCTTAAGCGAAAACAGGTCGAGTTCTCTTAAGAGAGAGAGAGAGAGAGAGAGAGAGAGAGAGAGAGAGAGAGAGAGAGAGAGAGAGAGAGAGAATATATGTGTGTGTGTGTGTGTGTGTGTGTGTGTGTGTGTGTGTGTGTGTGTGTGTGTGTGTGTGTGTGTGTGTGTGTGTGTGTGTGTGTGTGTGTGTGTGTGTGCTCAATCTTCAAAATGAATTCGCAAGCGCTCGAACACAAAACACAATTTCAATAAAACTACGGTACATTAACATATTTACAACACATTATACAGTTATTATACATACATACATACATACATAAAATTTTAAGACTGAGTGTTCCACACATAAGTGCAGTTTCAGTCTCTTGTCCTAATGGCGGCGTTCCAGGCAACCCTGTTAACCCTTAACTGTCGGCGCGCAACATAAGTCGAGTATAATAAATCTGGACTATCTGGCGGCGCTCGACATAGGTTGTGTGGCAATTTCAGCACGTAATGTTGCTGAGACAGAGAGACAAGTGGTGGCAGGAGAGTAGCGAGCGTATGACTGCTCCAGACCACCGCGGCGAACCTACTGACACAAATCCCACCTCCTCCCTCCCTCTCTCACTCGCTATATACGGAATTGTATGGGGAAAGTGCCGAATTACATGCTTTTTGCACTCGCGTTGCGCGGTTGTTGCAAGAAAACTAGCCATCATAAAAGGATCGTTATGGTGTCATTGGAAAGCTCTGTTTATGCCCTTTCAGGGATAGATACTTGTTTTACGCTCTGGGTCTTATTTAGGCATGAAAATGATCACGTAAACAGCCCTATTTTGGCTAAAAACACCCCGCTGGGCGGTACATATAAATAAACCGCCTAGCCCGCTAAATAAGGGTTAAGGGCTGCTTCACTTGTCAAGTTCTTGGATTTGAGATCGGCGCGTATAGTCCGATCCCAGGTCTTCCTCGGTCCACCCCTTGGTGCAGCTCCCTCCACAATCACAGACCTGCATTTTTTCACCCAATTTTGTTCATCCATTCTCTCCACATGTCCATACCATCCCAGTCTACTTGTACGCATCACCTCGCTAATACTCTTTATACCTAAACGTCTCCTCAGCTCAACATTTGTTATTCTATCCTGTAGCCTGGCCCCACACTTCCATCTCACCATTCTCATCTCATTACGCTCCATTCTTAATTATTAATACAATAATAATAACCACTAAACTCTATAATCATCTATCACTACACCATTCCCCAGGTCGTAACACTTACGAACCTTATTATGTTTTCAGGGACAGTACAGTACATAGTAATTAATATTAACACAATAATTAAAAGGCACAGGCTTCAATTCATCCTAAAATAACTTAAAACCGAGTGAGAGAACATTGCAAACCGGACACAAATCCCGTCCAACTCGGAAATTGCTGAGATATACAGGGACATCTCCGAGAAGTGCGGGTTTCCAAGTAAAAAGAGTACGAAATATCGGGGGTTTACTGTACAGTCGGCCCCGCAAGAGTGCGCACTAAAAGGGTGCGATTCTCCAACCGTGCGGCAGATGTCCGTGTGGTGCTTATAATCCAAGGGTGCGAAAAAAGCAAAGCGTGCGTTTTTTTCGCCCAATAACCCCTGAAAAACATGAACTAAGGAAAGAATACCTGTACAGTATAGAAATGTGATTAGATATTAGATAGCATATGTGTATTACACTCACTTTGGATGGTTTATGTATGCGTGGAGGTTGGGATGTTGGTCTTACTGAGGGTCCGAGGCTGCCCCCATGCCCACATGGGGGCATTTTACACCTGCTGCCCCTAACCCACCGCCCAGGGCGATCGTGTTACCCACCAAAACAAAAGTGAAAGTTCTTGATTTAGAACAGAAAAACAGTTACTAGACATGTTGGCTAGAGGTGAGAAACAGGCAAATGTGGGTAGACATTTTGGTGTGGGCATGGGGGCAGCCTCGGACCCTCAGTAAGAGCAACATCCCAACCTCCACGCATACATAAACCATCCAAAGTGAGTGTAATACCCCTATTCTATCTAATACCTAATCACATTTCTATACTGTGCAGGTATTCTTTCCTTAGTTCATGTTTTTCAGGGGTTATTGGGCGAAAAAAGGGTAAGTTTGAAGAGTCCCCGGACTACATAGTGAATTTCCCATAGGTTCTTAAGCTCCAAGGGTGCGTTTTACAAGGGTGCGCGCATGTCTCGGACTTAGGTAACCGCACCCTTGTGGGGCCCACTGTACTTGGAAAAAAGAGAGTAGTGAAGGAAAGTTAGAGAAGAGTAGATGAGGAATTTGGAAGGAATCTGAGTGTAAAATGGAGGGAGTGTAAGAAACTGTTATGGAAAGAAGTCAAGAAAGTTAGGGAGGGTAGCAAGGGAAACATTAAGGGTGTGAAAGATAAGAATGGGCGAGTGCTAGCCGAGAAGCAAGAGAGAGTCGAGGATGGGGTATGGGAGGGAGAAGAAGAAGTAGCGGAGGAGGAGGTGAGGATCAGGTCAGAAGTGTGTGAAGCCATGAAAAGAGTGAAGTTGGGGAAAGCACCAGCACCTTGAGATGGTTCGGCCATATGGAACGTATGGGAAGCGAGAGAATGACTAAGAGGGCGTACAAGAGCAAGGTGGAAGGACAGAGAGGGAGAGGTAAACCGAAAGAGAGGGGGAAGGATGGAGTGAAGAAGTATATATATATGGAGGAAGGCGGTGCTAGTTGGAAGGAGGGGCGTTGACTGAATGGGGACAGAGGTGCATGATGGCATTTTGTTCGTGGCCACACCTTCAGGGATCACGGTGTCAGGCAATAGATAGATAGATAGATAGACAAAGAAAATTAACATGAAATAGCGTTGTTTTGGCCATATTATCACTACCAAAGATAGAATTTGAACTATAAACCAAAATTTCATCTTTGCATTTACAATAATAAAGACTAAAAATAATGGACACTGCTTTCGTTTGACACCCTGCAACAAACTTACACTTGAGTTCAATTCCTTCTGGTGTGGCTATGATAGATGCTGGCCTGATGTTGTGGTGTATACATTTGCTCAGATGTTAGCCTGTTCCATTCTAACTCAACAAACTTACACTTGAGTTCAATTCCCTCTGGTGTGGCTACAAAAGATGCTGGCCTGATGTTGTGGTGTATACATTTGCTCAGATGTTAGCCTGTTCCATTCTACTCTAACAAACTTACACTTGAGTTCAACTCCCTCTGGTGTGGCTATGATAGATGCGGGCCTGATGTTGTGACGTACGTAGTGTGGCTATATCAAAGATGCGCTGGGATGTGGTGTGGTTGTAGCAAGCCTGGCACCCACAGTAGTCTCGCAGACACAGGTAAGACACACGTAGGCTGCGAGGCCACCGCGCATGGCTCACCTCCAGACAGCTCCCGATATCCAGGGCTTTCGACTCTAAAAGAAATTGCAAACTTAAACACCAAGATATTTGGTATTATAACCGGTATGTGAATTTTATCCTAACCTACCTTGAATACATGATTAGGGGCTCTAAGATACAAAATACAGTCATAATGAAAGCGAAAACTGTCACATAGTGTGGTGGGCTGGATCTATCAGAGTGAGGGTTGGTGTCCTCTACTTCCCACAGTCAGTTCTTTTTCATCATTCTTATTTATACTTTTTTTCCTGAGAGTGGAGAAGGCAGTGGGGCCATGACGGTGTGCCCCATGGTTCTGTAGTGTCTTACTCTCACAGCCCACTGGCACAAGTCGGCCTTTCTCTCTGGCGTAGGGATGCAGCGACCCCACCGCCCGCCACTTCGGTGGTGCAGTCAGCCTCTGTAGCAGTTACGGTGATTTTTTGTTACTGCCTTATTGTAGCACCGTTTAGACTTTGTTGAGTCTTGCTGAGACACTGTAAGTCCTATACCAACATCTGCCACTGTGATGACATCATGGGGCTGTGTTGTGACTAGTCTTTATTGTACAGTACTGTACTGTACAGTACTACAGTAAAGAGACTAAAACCACGCTCTCTGTGGATGAAGCGGTCTTTAAATTTGTATCTATGTAGTGATGCAGTTTTAAACGTTATGTACTCCCTTGATTGACAGGGCTAGGGCGTGCATTTGTTACAGGGACTTTACTGGACAGATAGTAGACCCAATTTTAACTACTTTATTACTTGGATATTGTGACTCCGATACGTCACTTGCATACGTGGGGAAGGATGTAGTATCCGGGCGTTCGGTGGTCATGTTTACATAGGTCGTGCGCTCGCGATTACATTCCCGTCTATTTTGACTGCTTTCTTTTCTGTTATTTGCCCCCTGCTGGCAATATATAATGATTAATGATGATTACAATGATCCCAAGCATGGGATTAGTATAAACAAGGCGAGTGGTACGCCCAAATACAACATCCTAATCCGAAAGTGCTTGTGTTACACCGGCATAAAATGCTTACCTTTTACAGGGATAGAGCTGCTCCATCTTGAGACACAGCCTGAATAAAATAAAATAAATACTGTAATATTATCTATGTATTGCCAGACACCGTGATCCCAGAAGGGGCGGCCACGAACAAATCGCCCCCATGCACCTCTCAGCCTCTGTCCCCAGTCAGTTGACGGCCCTCCTCCCATCCAGCACCGCTTTCACACATATACAGTACTGTACTGTACCGGTACTTCATAACTCCCTTCCACCTCTCCCTCTTTGTCCTTCCACTTCAGTCTCATACACTATCTTAGTAATTCATAATAATACAACATGAATAAAAACATCAATGAGGAGGAGCACTTAGTTTATTCAAGCAACATTTCACGGTGATATTCACATCCTCGCAGTCACGACCGTTACGCGTCTAATTTGACCATTATTTTTTCCAAAATTATTCCACGGCCAGCTAATAGCCTATTTGCCCCATGCTGTCAATATATATGATGATGACAAGAAGTCCTTATGTGTGGGGGGGGGGGGAAGCCTCAACTCAAAACGGTCAAATTAGAAGCGAACGTCGTGGTCGTGAGTCTCGTGACCCAGCAGAAGAATCGCCGCGAAATTTGATAGGTTGCTTGAATAACCCCGAATAACTCTACAGTATTAGGGTAGCCTAGGCTATTATAATTATTTCCGTTCATCTGGTTATTTCCTTATTTAATGCTTTCCGATACTATAAACCAGGGCGTTTTAATTTTAAAATAATACTACAGTAGGTTAGGCTCGGTTAGGTTAGGCTAATAAAAAACTAAATTGCACCAATTCTTAACCCTTTCACGCACGTGTGGACGCAGGGGTTGCCGATTAGCAATCAGAAAGAGTTCTCTCAATCATATAATTAGGCTACCTCTCCAAAATTAGTTTTCTGACACAGCTAACTCAAAGACAATTGCAGAGGTTGAAGTAACTAAACCAAAGGTTTTTAAACACCCCAGATGGTCACAAAGGCTTTAAAGTATCCCAGAATAAGCTCACATCACGTCCTGACTCCTGACTCAGGGACTATGCCTGATCAGTGGAAGCTAGCCAACGTAACACCGATATTAAAAAAAGGCAGCAAATCCCTACCCAGTAACTATCGTCCAATTAGCTTAACCTCAATTGTATGTAAAATGCTAGAAACGGTCATAAGAGACAGACTCGTAAATCACTTAGAGGCAAATAACTTACTTAAAGATACTCAACACGGCTTTCGTAAAAAAAGTTCCTGTTTAACAAACCTCTTAGACTTCTTCCACGATATCCTCAACCTCTACGATGAGAGTAAAGCTGTAGATATTATATACCTTGATTTTCAAAAGGCCTTTGACAAAGTTCCCCACAAACGTTTACTGCTAAAACTAAAAGTGCATGGAATACAAGACGGTGTGTTGAAATGGATAGAAAATTGGCTCAGCGACAGAAAGCAAAGAGTAGTCATAAACGGTAAGGCATCTAAATGGACCAATGTAAGTAGCGGGGTACCCCAGGGATCGGTACTAGGACCAATTCTCTTTCTAATTTACATCAACGACATAGATGAGGGTCTCGCCTGTACAATCTCAAAATTTGCTGACGATACAAAAATTGCAAATAGCGTACTCTCAAAAGAACAAGTTGACGATATGTAACACAATCTAGATAAATTGTCATGTTGGGCCCAAATTTGGCAAATGAGTTTCAATGCGGATAAATGTAAAGTACTACATATCGGATACCTAAATGAGAAAGCAAACTATTCGATGAATGGCACTCAGCTTAAGAATGTAAACAGAGAAACCGATCTGGGAGTAACAATATCGAGTAACCTAAAACCGAGTCAACAATGTTCAGAAGTTGTTAAGAAGGCAAACAAAATAATTGGCTTTGTAGGCAGGTCATTTGAGCATAAATCCAAAGAAGTTATCCTAACCCCTTACAATTCCTTAGTCCGCCCTCTTCTGGAATACTGCGTTCAATCCTGGTGCCCTTATTACCAAAAAGATATAAACAAGCTAGAACGAGTTCAACGTAGAGTTACCAAAATTATACCTAGCCTAAAGAACAAACCATACGAGAATCGTCTTAGAGAATTAAATCTATTTCCTTTAACCCAGCGCAGATTAAGAGGTGACTTAATTCAAGTGTTCAAAATCATCAAAGGCATCGACAATATGAACTGTAGTAAGTACTTCACTATCGACCAATCTAATTACACGCGGGGAAACGGTTGCCAAATTATTGGTAAATCTTTTAACTCACACGAATCTAAGAATTTCTTCTTCAATCGAGTTGTCAACTTGTGGAATGAGCTTCCCCGAGACGTTATAGACTGCAGCACCGTTGATTCATTTAAACTCCGCGTAGACAAATATCTCGCATCAAACCCGCGACTGACTGCGTTTGTAAATGAATAACTGTATTTTATCCCCCCCTCAGTTACTAACCCATCTGTCCCCTACTAACTTCCTAATCCAGCCACGGACATTAGTTCCAGGGCAGTAGTTCCCTTTCCAATGTTCCCTTACTCACTCTAAACCACTGTTTGAACACTTGATCCTGTGTTTTGGAGGACAAGCAGCCTAGAAGGGTCACTAGATCTGTTCTTGCTCGATTTCCTTTGTACTCCTTTGTACTGTACGTGAAAGGGTTAATATAATAAAATAACATAACTATGATGGAAAACTAGGGGGTATTCTGCAGCATAAGAGGGGATTAGCTAACGAGTCTCATAAGGGGGGGTGAGGGGAGGGCTTCTCCCCCCCCCCCCCAACATATTTTGTATCCCACGGCAAACGGTTATGGCCAAAGTTATTTTTTGCGAGTGTTTTTAGATTGTTGTTTAAAGGTGAATTACATAAGTTGCATACCATCGAAGATGTATATTTTGTATGCATCAAAACATATTAAACCTTGTCTAGCGGGGTGTTTTGGGCTATTTTGGGCATATTCAGGCCCTCCTGACGGAGCAATCAAGTATCTGCATGAAAAGAAATGTATTCAGCAAATAACTAGGCGCTAAAAGCTTCAAAATGAGACCAGAACGAGCTACGTAGCACTCGTAGTTCTCATGCAGTGGTGCCACCAACATGGGAGTTTAGCGTATAGCGGTATATTTTTCCCAGCTATGCTCACTACTGGCTACACTGCCGGCCTCTCGAGAACACAGGGAGCGTGAGTCAGTGGGTGGCGGTAAGCCCTGGGTGTCGGACGTGTGGCCTGCTGCGCTCCCGGCCATTTGCACTCTATTTTAACCCTTTAAAAGCCTTAATAATGCTCCTAACTTGCTGCAAATTGGTGCACGACTTAAGTCGAGTGCCGCTCTTAAGGGTTAAGGATACTCAGGTTTGTGTATAATAACGTAAATTTAAGTCAGTAAAGAAAACAAATATTCAACAATTTTATATCTGGCGGCATCTGGTATTTGACTGTCTTGCAAATTTCGCGCCTTCCAGTATTGTGATGACGTCATAGATTCTGATAGTTGTCAAGCAACAGAAATTTACCTTTAACTTAGCCCAATTTATTTTATATGTTAGGGGCAAATTTAAGGATATTCCCAATGGTGGTGTATTACTAGGGCCTTTAGCAATCTGCTGAATAGCTTATCTCAATTTTTTTCATCTTTGTGTAATTCACCTTTAATGAGTAAATATGCATTTCCTAGTATTATCACACATCAAAACACCCTTACACAACTCTAAACTAGATAAAAACAACCAAATTTTTTTTTAGCAATTTAATTACAAGATCTTTATATTGACCCAAACAAAAAATATAGGTTATATATTATATAAACGGAGCGGGTATTTGCACCCGACCGTGAAAATAACACTCTAGGGTATTTGCACCCGATCGTCGTCTTATATATATTTCGATACAGATGTAAATAGGCTATAGCAAAACAAACATTATAACAAGTGAAACTGACAAATATTTATAAATTAAAGCGGAAGGTGTTGGACTGAACAATTACGGTTATTTGCTCCCTGCTGGCAATATGTACAGTATATGATGATGACAATAAGTCATGGGGGGGTAAGGGGTTACAAAGACCGGCAAGAGTTGTGTAATCGGGCGTATCACCTACCTCTGACCGGGTATATCCAAGTGTTTACTAGCCTAGACCAATTTGAAAGAACATTAGCCTAATCGGTAAATATCCTGTTTTACACCGGGGACAATTTTTACAAGTATTTTTTATTTTTTTCCCCTTGTTTTTGGGTTTTTTAGGCGTGTTTTTTTATGAACCCCATCAAAAAATGCAAAAAAATTAGCCTAACCTAACCGAAAACTAACCTGTCTCGCCGACGGGTCTAAACCCAGCTCATGTTCCCTGTTTATGGGTGCGCGACGGTCTAAACCCAGCTCACGTTCCCCGTTTATATTTTTTAAAGAGATTTAGGGATTTTTTATAATAAATTTCCGGCGGGGTGGACATATATGGCAATGAAGTACATGACCTAACTAACATATTTGTCTAAATAATATATCGATGGTTTTGACCCGGTGTAAAACTGGATAAATTCCGCCTAATCTAACAACCTTACCTAACCTATCCTAGTACAGTATTATGGTTGAGGGCTGCCGCCCCCACACCCCCGCTATTTGACATCAACTGACATGTTTACACGACGTACAGTACGTCCGGTAACACAACTCGGAATATATTACCGAAACTACCACTAATTTTCCCATAGTTTTTCTTTTTGGTTTTAGGTAGTTTGCATCATTATACAGTAGGCTAGTTGAAATTAGTTACAATACCCGGAAAATTTTATTTCTCCCATTATCCAACGATCTTAAAACACTCAGATGTAAGTCATTTTCAGAGTAAATATATAATTTGTTTGCCTTTGGATACAGGATGGGTTGAGGGGGGGCTTTGCCGCCCCCCCCATGACTTATTGAAATCAGCATCTATTTTGATAAATCTACAATTATACTACCCCTATTTTGTCGCTATTCTGTTGGTACTAATGGGTTAATATTATTAGTAGTAGACTTAGTATGGTTTGATGATGTGCAGAAATATATATTTGACTTGAAATAGATACATTGAAGTATTACAAACCTTCGCGAACCCATAAACAGGGAACGTGAGCTGGGTTTAGACCGGTCGCGAGACAGGTTAGTTTTCGGTTAGGTTAGGTTAAGTTAGGTTAGGTTAGGCTAATGTTAAAAATACTAAAATGCGACAGTCCTCGGTATTAAACAACACTGTATATCAAATAAAAAATAAAAAACAACAAATTTCCTGAAAAACTCGTATCTGGTTGGTGATAAATTATTATCAAAATAAAAAAAAATCCAGTTTCCGCGTCTGCTGAACCATCCAAAAACACGCTAAAAGGCGTGGTTTGAAGGGGGGAGGTGGTGGGAGGTAGTGGGGCAGGGGTAGTATAACTGTAGATTTAGGCCTACCTCTATTTTAACAGTAAGGGGCTTAATGCAAAATGTTACACCAAAATACACTTTTGACGAGCTGTCTAACCTAAATGTACATAAGAGCACAGGACCAGACAAAATTCCTGCCAAATTTCTACGAGATGGAGCCATTGGTATAGCAGGCCCCCTAACCCACATCATCAACTTGTCAATTAACACCAACACAGTACCTGCTGAACTGAAGGAAGCTATTGTAACCCCTCTATTCAAGAAAGGAAATAAACTAGAAGTTGGCAACTACAGACCAGTTAGCATATTATGTATTGTATCTAAAATCCTTGAAAGAGCGGTATACACCCAAATTGAACACTACCTCAAACAAAATAATCTATTCTATAAGTTTCAATCAGGTTTCAGATGCATGTACTCGACAGACTCCTGTCTCATCCACTTAACGGATCACATTCGTAAAGAAATGTCTAAAGGTAACTACACCGGTATGGTTCTTCTTGATCTACAAAAAGCGTTTGACACAGTAGACCATGATATCCTATGTAATAAACTACAAGCAATGGGCATAGGGTCTGTGAACTGGTTTAAATCTTATCTTAGTGGTAGAACCCAAAGAGTCAAAATTGATGATAATATATCTGATCCAATGCCAATTAACTGTGGGGTCCCGCAGGGAAGCATCCTTGGTCCCTTACTCTTTCTCTGTTATGTGAACGATATGGAACTGAGCGTCTCATATAAATTATTACTGTATGCAGACGACAGCGTGCTTCTGGTTTCAGGAAAAGACCCAATAAGTATTGCCGCTTCACTTTCCAAAGAACTAGCATCATGTAGTGAATGGCTAGTGGACAATAGACTACCGGTATCTCTTCACCTGGGCAAGACGGAAGCCATCTTATGTGGAACAAAACGCAAACTGAAAGACATTGTGGGCTTCTCGGTCAACTGTAATGATATTCCTATAACAACAGTGTCACAAGTTAAATATCTCGGACTGAAACTGGACGCGAGTTTGTCAGGTGAAACAATTTTGGAATCTATCCTGAGTAAGTGTAGAGCACGTATAAAATACCTGTATAGACAGGTGGGATGCTTGCCCGCGGCGACTAAAAAGACCCTCTGCCAAGCGCTTGTTCAATGTCATTTTGACTATTCTGTGTCATCCTGGTACTCTGCATCATCTAAATCAGCACAGCACAAACTTCAGGTCACTCAAAATAAAATGGTTAGGTTCATGCTGAACCTAGGACCCATATCACATGTTGGCCAGGAACAACTTCAGTCACTAGGTATGCTCAATGTCTCTGACAGGGCCAAACAAATCAGGCTAACTAATGCCTTCAAAATTTTCTATGACAGAGCTCCAGAGTATCTAAAGAATGATTTTGTTAAAGCAAATGAGAGGAGTGGACATAATACAAGAAACAGGATGTTTAATTTTAAGGTCCCGAGAATCCAAGGACAGGGTAAGCAAACATTCTTCTTCACTGCCATCAAAGACTGGAACGACCTACCCCAGTCAGTCCGTGAAAAGAGAACACTGTATTCCTTCAGACGTAGCCTGAAGGAACACCTGAACCGGACAGCTGCGAGAAGGGAGCACCAAGCTTATGTCTACTACTAAATACGACATAAGAGATAGACAAACCAAACTGAAATGATTACTGATTACGGATTACTGATATTTACTATAGGATGTAAGGTATCTTAAAATAACCCCCTAGAAATACTTTCTCTAAAGTATCTATTTCTTTATCCTCCCCATTTCCCCAGCTAACCTAATCCCACAAGGACCCCAATGGAAATACGCCTAACGGCCTTATTGGGCTATCCTTAGTTGGAATTATGCAAGGCTGGTACATGTCATATTTATAACATACTATGTGGTACCAACTCTGTAAATTGCTAACTGAATAAATAATATTATTATTATTATTATTATTATTATTATTATGAGTTTCACTGTTGTCAATAGGGAGAGTTTTTGGTATTATTCTAGATCCGGTTTAACAGCACACTCATCATTTATATGGCTTCTATAAATTTGTCATATACAGTACCATACTTCATTCCTATATCGGTCAGTAGCGGCGCAAATGGAATTATAATTACTGTGAAAAAGTTAATATTTTTTCCAAATAAATAAACAAATAAAATGCATGACAAAACCCATGTAACAAAGGAACAAACTAGGGAAAGTCTGAGAAAGTTAAAAAATAACAAAGCTGCAGGTCCTGATTCATTAAAACCTGAAATATGTAAAGCAATGATAAAAAGCAATAAATGCCTTGAAATAATACAAATTTTTTTTAACAATATATTAGAAACTGGAATAATACCTGAAGGATGGAAGAAGTCAAAGACAGTGATGATACCAAAAGTGAAAAAACCTAAGGCCCATGAATTGAGACCTCTAGCTTTAACTGATGTCTCCTATAAATTGTTCATGACAACTGCAATAAAAAATAAGATAGAGGAACATCTCAGAGTAAATGATGAAGTAAAGGAACACAAAGTGGATTTACAAATAAAGGAAGGATTGAAAACAACCTATATATATTAAAATACTGTATTGATAGAACATTTGAACGTAAGAAAACGCTAATAGTTATCTCAATCGATTTTATGAAAGCCTTTGACTCGATAAAGAGATAAATTAATTAAAGTACTTAAAGATTATGTTAAAATTCTAGTTTCACGTACACAGCGACAAAAGGGAGGCGCCGTTGTAAAGACATAGCTTCCCGACCAACTATGAAGATCAGGGAAATTGCTGGGTAAAAGACGTAATATAATGATAATAAACTACATTAACGACATTAGCCTAACCTAACAACCTTACCTAACCTAACCTAGTATTATGTAATAGCTATGGTGCCGCATATGGGGAGAAAATATGGTTCAATGTTATTTTAATACCACAAATTTTGTTGATATATTTGAAGATACATATTGAATCTATATACTGTACTCTAAAGATCATAAGAAAATTTGTTTTAACCCTCGGCAAAACCTAATAAAAAAGTATGGTACTAACATTTATTTTTTGTAACAAGGTTGTCAATACGGTACTTCCAGTTATCGACAGCTCTAAAGATCATATGTGTTAAACCCTCGGAAAACCCTAATAAAAAAGTATGCTAAAAAAAAAAAAAATTCGTAACAAGGTTGTCAATACGGTACTTTCCCGTTATCAATGTACAATCAAAGCTGAACATTGCAGAGTAAACACCGTAGACTTCATCGACTAATCTTTCACCTTAGTATAATCGACAGCCAATTTGTTTTTCTTTATTTAGTCCTACTAAGGGATTAGTACTCGACCAGCGGGGGTGTGGGGGCTGCAGCCCCCACCCATAATACTAGGTTAGGTTAGGTAAGGTTGTTAGGTTAGGCTAATGTCTTTTCAAATGACTATCGGGGGGGGGGGGGGGGGTCTCAACATCGATCGATAGGCCTAATGAGGAAAATAGGTTTTCCCGAGATTTCTAATTAATTACAAACACTATATAGGCCTATTGATGCAAATGAAAAATTTTGTTTATAAAAAACACTCGGAAAATTCGTAGTAGGCCTATTAGCCTAGGCCTAAATTAAAAAATTTCCGATTTTTTTTTTTTTTTTACAGTAGGTATAATTCCTTATAATGCATTTCCGCCGCTTTGGACATATATAGAAATTGAGTATGGTATATGACAACTCTAAAGTAGCCATAGAAATTTATGAGTATGCTGTGAAAGCGAAACTAGAATTAAACCAAGATTATAAAGTTCATAAAAATATAATAGACACCATTTGTAATGTATATACAGGTGACAGAACAATAATAAATCAAGCAAATAAAAATGAAATTAGAGGTCTCTTCTTCTTCTTCTTATTGATTAAATGTGCAGTTTGCTTGGAGGGTTGTCTCCAGATTACTGCACAGGCGTTTAGATGGGACAGAATAAGAATAGAAGGGGAAAATCATAGAATGAGGAATGAAAAACTAGGCCTACTCAAAATTAGTCACTGAAGCCCCCCAACCGCGTCTTCTTCTTCTTCTTATTGTTTAAATGTGCAGTTTGCTTGGAGGGTTGTGGTGTCTCCAGATTACTGCACAGACGTTTTAGGAGGGGTGAAAAGAACAATTGTTAGTATAATAGGGGTTAGGAGTCTAGGAGAGATAGTAAAGGTGGATTTTATACTACTGTACTGTATATGGGGGGTAAGTTTGTCGTTGTCTTTTGAGGTCAGGGTGATTTAAGTCTAGGTGAGGGTGAGGTCAGAGATGATGATGATCAGTTGTAGTACAGTACTGGCTGTACTGCTCTATGTGTACTGTGTGATTCAAGTCAAGGTGAGGGTGAGGTCAGAGATGATGATGATGATGATGATGATCAGTGGTGGTATAGTACAGATTCAGTTGGATAACTTGGATGGTAATTTTATATGCTTGTGATTTTGTTTGTTGTTCTGATGTAGGTTCCTAGGGCTGATGCGATGACATGTTTACTGTGCTGTGGTAGGTCTCCTCCACCTAGGATATGCTTGATGTTGAATGTTCCTCCTTGTTGGGTTACTACACTTCTGAGGTGGGTGCGGGCACCGTAATGTCTGTGGCAGTGGAGTAGATAATGCTCCACTGTCTCAGGTGCAGGGTGTCAAAGCAAATAACTCTGAGTTGAGTAGCATTATTTTCCTGAATCCAGTAGCATTAATGCACGGACGAATGGCGAGCGCCTAGGCTAAATATACAGATTTCAATTTTATCGAATAATAGGTCTAGGTGGGATGGTGGCCATTTAGACAATTGGCTGCCTGCAGCCATGATGGCGCCATCTTGCAGGCTGTGGAACCAAAATGGCAATAATACTGTACTTTGTAACTGTCAGTCAGGCCTAGGCTAAATATATTTTGTGTAGTACTGGCTGTACTGCTCTATGTGTACTGTGTGATTCAAGTCAAGGTGAGGGTGAGGTCAGAGATGATGATGATGATGATGATGATCAGTGGTGGTATAGTACAGATTCAGTTGGATAACTTGGATGGTAATTTTATATGCTTGTGATTTTGTTTGTTGTTCTGATGTAGGTTCCTAGGGCTGATGCGATGACATGTTTACTGTGCTGTGGTAGGTCTCCTCCACCTAGGATATGCTTGATGTTGAATGTTCCTCCTTGTTGGGTTACTACACTTTCTGAGGTGGGCCTATTTTGTGTTAATACTAGCCTAATCAGTCTTTTTAGATAGGCTAATCTTATTATCTGAGAAATTGATTAACCTTTCGATTAATCAACCGTCAATTCAACGAACGAATATTTTCTGTTATGGGTAGCATTAATTGTAAAGCGAAGTTGAGTAGCATTACGATAATCGGCCTCGTTTTACACCCTGCTCAGGTGTGAGGCAGTACGGGCAATTTTCATTTGCTTGCAGTCCCATCCTGTACATATGCCCTCCCAGTCTGGTGTGTCCTGTTCTGAGGCGGAGAGCCGCGGTGTTTAAGGCTTTGTTCTTGTAGATGGAGTGTTTCCACACTGACCACTCTGACTTGATGTTACTGTATTGTGTGCCAGCTATGGTTATTTTCCACTCTTCCTTGAAGTCCAACCGCGTCAAGGAGAGTTGTTGTTGTTGTTGATGTGTTGGAGGGAAGGTAGCAACTGAACGTCACTAATAAACCCTAGCGAGGACAGTTTTGTCAGGACTGCCTTTAGAGTCGTGGAATTCTCCCCGACTTTTTAAGGAAATTAATTGTGCATTGTAACACTCTCTGCCTTTTCTCTGGGGTCACGTCTATTGCTCCTAGTAGTACGGGGATGGTTATGTTATTAATATTCATCCTGTTTAAGGTGTCTTTAAGGATTGTTCTCATTGAGTGAAATCTTGGGCAATGCAGAAGAAAATGAGTGATGGTGTCTTCGGTGTTTCTGCACCAAGGGCAGTGTGGATCCGGGGCCAATTTCAATCTGTGTAGATGTTTGTTCAACCCGGAATGACCGATTCTGAGGCGCGTAATTACGACATCGATGTTCCTAGTTTGGGATCGTGTCCATGGATGGGGTGATGAGTCGGTTCTGAAGAGGCCTAAGTGCTTTTCAGGGAGGAGGTTTGAAAGCTCTGTGTCCCATTCTTGTCTTGCCCTTGTTCTGCTCACTGCTGATAGTGTGTGGATGTCATGGGGTAGAGGCTCGATGGAGGTTAGCTGGTGTCCTAGTTTGGCTGCCTCGTCTGCGATTGCGTTACCCTTAATGCCAACATGTGAGGGGATCCATTGTAGTTTGATATTTCTGGGCGAGTTAAGTGTCGTGATGAGGATATGTTGTATGGTGTGGACTATGTTTCTATGCGATTCGGGATTGGGCGAGAGGAGTAGATGGAGTGAAGATTGGGAATCTGTGTATATTACTATATTCTGTAGTGGGAGATGTGATTGGCAAAACTGGAGTGCTTTTTGGATTGCAAAAAGTTCTGAGGTGATGTTAGAGTGGGTGGCAGCGAGTTTCCATGACTGGCAGATGCTTATCTCTTCATAATAGACGGCTGCTGCAGCTGATGGGGGGGATGGGATGTATGAGCCGTCTGTAAAGATTGGGGAGTGGTTTGTGAATTTAGTGTGGTGTAGTTCGTTGAATAGGTGTTTGGCTTTGGCTGAGTCCTGTGATTTTTTGAAGGAGGGATGTAGAGTTGTGAAGATCATGTTGGTTAGGGTTATCCATGGGGGGACTGGTGGAACTGGTGCTGTGGGTGCTGAATGGATTGTGGTGCCTGTCAGTCTTTGTAAAGTGTGAGCGGAGCGAGAGATGAAGGATGTTCGATATCCTTGCCTGTTTATGGGTCTGTTTGTCAATTCTCTGGTGACGGACAATTGTAGGGGATGGTTTTCTGGTAGCTGGGAAGCTTTCAATAGCCATTTGCTGTCTGTCAATTGTCTGGTACGATTAAGTGGCAGTAAACCTGCTTCGGCCTGGAGGGAGACTATTGGCGATGAACAGAATGCTCCCAGCGCTATTCGAAGGGCTGAGTTTTGGATTGTGTTGAGCTTGTCTAGGTGTGTTGGAGCGGCTGAACCGTATACGGGGCTGCCATATTGTACTTTGCTCTGGATATATACTGTATAGAATTTTAATAGCATTTCTCTACTGGCTCCCCATCTTGCCCCGGCCAGGTACTTCATGATGTTTAGACGTTTTGTACAGGATGTGCGGAGGTAATCAATGTGTTTGTTCCACGTCAGGGAAGGGCCGTCTAGTTTCAAGCCGAGGAAGGTATGTTCTCTCACTAGTTGAATTGGGGTGTTTTCGATGATTATGTTAGGTAATCTTGGAAGTCTTTTGCGGGTGAAGCACATTAGGGCGCTTTTCTGCTTGTTGATCTGAAGTCCCCATTCTGTCGACCATTCTGCTATCAGGTCTGTGGCTTCCTGTAGGTGGTGTTCTGCTTCGTGTAGGGTTGTGGCTTCACATATAATGGCTACGTCATTGGCGTATATCAGGTGGGTGGTGTGAGGTGTTTTGGGTATGTCTGACAATAGAGCATTGAATAGGGGTGGACTGATGCCTGAGCCTTGAGGTAGTCCTCTGTGATGGGGGTGTTCTTGAGATAGCGTGCCTCCTATTGCTACTTTAAATGTTCGGTGTTCTAAGAAGCTGTGAAACCATTTTAAGGGAAGTCCTTCAATGCCCATCTTTGATAGTTTATATAATATGCCTTTGTGGGAGGCTGAATCGAAGGCGCTTTTTAAGTCAAGGAATAGTATCAGCATTATTTTGTTGTTGTTGTAGGTTTCTTGGATTCGTTGTTCTAAATTGAGGAGGATATCAACTGTGCCTCTGCCTGGTCTGAATCCACTTTGTTCTGGTGACAGTTTGTGATGGGTTTCAAACCACCAGCTGAGTCGTCGGGCAATTATTTTCTCCAGTAATTTTCCTATGCACGATAGTAGGACTATTGGGCGTAGTGAAGCAGGGTTGGAGGGGTCTTTGCCTGGTTTTGGGAATGGGAGGATTACAGATTGCTTCCATGCGTTGGGAAATGTTCCGGTCTGCCAGCTTTTGTTGAATAAGGTTATAAGGTGATCTTGCCAATGGAGTGTAAGGTGCGAGAGGAATTCATTGGCAACTAAGTCAGCTCCCATAGCTTTTTTGGCGGGGAGAGATGATATCGCGTACTGAAGTTCGGGTTCGGTGATTGGGTTGTCAATGCCATGTGTCGAGGGTGATGATAGAGCTGTGTTTATATGACGAGTCAGGAGATCTTGATTGATTAGTGGAGCTGGAATGCTGTATTGGTCTTTGTAGAAGGAGGCTAGAAAATTTGCTTTGGCTGTGTCAGTCATTAATGCGACCCCGTTTTGGCTCAGGGGGAGGGGACAATGTTTATTTCTTCCTTTCATACTTTTTAGGAAGTTCCAAGTTCGAGTAGATGAAGTGTTGAAAGATAAGGTACTGCAGAAGCTTGCCCAGGCCTTTCTTTTTGCTTTGAGAATAATGTGTGTTGCGATACAATTTAGCTGTTTATATTTATAACAGTTATGTATGGTGGGTTGTCTCCGCCATGTGTACCAGGCTTTACGTCTGCTATTTATAGCCTCAGCACATTCTGTGGTCCACCAAGGAACTCTTGGCTTTGCCCCTTTCTTTGAGTGGTATAGTTTGAAGGCTGATGTGGCTGCTTTGGTAAGTGTCTGGGTGAAGGATGTCGTTAGTACTTCTAGGGATTGATTCTTTACTGGTGTTGTTTGTCTAAGGGTGGTTTGGAAGTTTTGCCATCCTTTGTCTGTTATTTCCAGTGGGGACGAGTGATGTTGTCCGAGGTTATTTTTTGTGAAGTCGATGTGATATAGATGGGGAGATGGTCACTTGCCATGTATGGGCCTAGTTTTATATCAACGTCATTGAATATGTGGGAGCCGATGCAGAGGTCTATTGTGGATGAGCGGCCTGTATGTGGATCTATGCGTGTGCCCAAGGCGGGTGGTGTTAGGAGATTTAAATTCACAGATTCTAGAAGCACCTGAAATAACACTTTTCCTGAAGAATTTAGGGAGCCTGGTGGAGCGTATGGGTCCCAAAGTTTGTGTCGTGCATTGAAGTCTCCTAGAATCATGCATGGGGGGGGACTTGTTGAAAGAGATGATTGATTTCTGTTATGGTGAAATCTTTGCAGGGGTTGTAACAGAGGAGGATGGAGCACCACTTTCCCGAGAGAGCTATCTGAACGGCCATTGATTCTATTACGTTATTGTTGTTGTTGTAAGGGGTGAGTTCAAGTATACGGCAGGATATATTCTCACGTACCATTATGGCCAAGCCTCCTCCTCTCAGGCCTTGTAGTCTGTCTTCTCTGAAGATTGTGTACCCTGGCATTACTATGTTGGTGGATGAATTCAACCAAGTTTCGCATAGGCCTATTATAGTTGGCATGTCCCTATCTACAGTTGTTTTAAAGATGCTTCTGGCATTCCATAGCATGAACTTTAAGGGTGGGGAGGACGGGTCCATTATTGAGGGAGTATTATAGCGACTGCATATGGCCAAAGCCGAGAGATTATGTCTGGGAAGGTTGTTCCTTTGAGGTATAGCTGTATTGCTTGAAGTAGGAGATGTAGAAGTTGTGTACCGGTACTCGTGTGGGAAGCTGAGTCGGCTGAAGCTGCGTTGGTTTCATCTTGGTGCGGTGTGCGTGTGTTTAATTGTGATTTTGTGGTTTGTTCAGATTGGGTTTGAGGTTGACGTTGGTGTTGATAAGTCTGGCATTTTGGATTAGCGGTTGCATTGGGTGTTGTGATGTTGGGGGACTGTGTTCCGGTGTTGGAGCATGGAGTGATGTCGTCGAAGTCAAGTTGGTGAGCTGTGGTACAGCGTTGAGTTTTGGGGCCATTTTGGCGTTGGGATCTGGGAATTGGTGCCTTGTGAATCAAGATTTTACCATGATTAGTCGGATTTATGGTGACCTCGTGTTCGTCTTCTTCCAGTTCAATGTCATCCTGGTCGGGGACTTCGTCTTCTAGGACTGAAAAGGGGTTTGAAAGTTTAGCATAGCTTAGGGAGCAATAGAGGTCACAAGTGGAATAAGGCTTCTTCTTCTTCTTCTTTAGAACCCGCCCGCAGACCATGCAGATCCACAGGGCTGACCTTTAAATCGGTACTGGCTCAGAAACGTTAGTAGGAGGGAAAGTTTAGAGTAGAAGGATAGTATAAGGGATTTTTTTTTTTCTATAAACCCACCCCTCACTTCCTCCCCCCTCCCTCTCACCGCCGCCTACCCATTTCTCTTCCTCCACATTTCTCCAGCATCTTCTTCACCATCTCCATGTCTTGTGTTTCCATCTGTGTTAACCCCAACAGCGCCCCTACCCCTCTATCGTCTCTCTGCTTTATCTCCTCCCACCCCCTCTCCCCAACTCTATTCCTCATGTATCCCTCCAACTCGTCTCTCTCCTCATTATATCTTGTACATTCCGTTACTATGTGCTCTACGTCCTCCACTATTGGGTCTCCTCCCATTTCACATTGGTTGCAGTGCAGTCCCATACCATTCCATCTCCTTGTTCTCTCATTCGTCTCTAGCGATCCTGTCCTTGCTTTAAACAGTAGTTTCGATCCCCATCCTCCATCATAGAATAGCTCTCTAGCTGGTTTTTCCTTCTCTCTGTAATATGACAGCGTGGCTTTATTTTCTACCCCCTCCCTCCACTTTCTTCTCCCCTCCTCCTTTATCCCTTTCTCTATCTCTCTGACACATCCCCTCCTATTTTCCAGTATGACCCACTCCTCTCTCCCACTTCGTTTTCTAAATTCCCCTCCCACACGGTCCTGTTTTATATTTATCCTCCCCAATCTTCTTTTGCATTCTCTGTTCCATTTACTTTCCTCGCTCGCCCAGTCTTTGGCCACCTATCTTCCTCCATCCCCTCTAGCCTCACTTTGTACTTCCCTTTCGCTTTCCCTATCCTTTCTTCAAACGTACTCCACCCCATCTCCCCTCGGATTGCTTCTTGTGCTACGTATTTATTTGCCCCCAATCCTGTCCTCCCGATTTTATTTTGTACTGTTTCTAATTTCTTCGTTTCTGCCTCTGTTGTTTCTACAACCTCTAAGCCGTACATTATTGCAGGTACTCCTAATCCTTTCCACAGCCCGCGCACTATTTCGTAGCTATTCGCTCTTAACCCGGGAACTACGGGGAGACTAAGAGTTCCCCCGGCGGACTGCGGGGAGACTCTTAAGTGTCAGAGAAAAAAAAAATCAACTTTTGACATCGAAAAAAAAAAATATTATTTTATTTTTTTTTATTTTTTTTTGGCCCCTGGGCCATGCAAAATCTCAGTCCTCTACCTCCCCTCCTTCCCCACTTTCCTCCTCTCCTTCAGTTATCACCTATTTTCCCTGTTATTCCCTTATTCTGAGGTATATTTTCGTGCTAACATTAGAAATCCGGTTACAGGGTGTGGTCATCACTGATAGCAAGCGAATGCAAGAGAGAGAGAGAGTATCGATCGACTGTGTCTCAGTGGCCTTGGGGGAAATTGGCGGGAAAGCAGCTTGCCTCACCCATACATTATACAACTCGCGGGCTATATCTCCGATTTTGACCATCCAAACGCTGTTTTCACTCGTTTTATTGTTGTTTCAGGTTAATACCTTTATAATCAACCCATAATAGGCGCATATGGATAAGTATTAATGCTATTAACCCGGGAGCTGCAGGGAGACTCTTAAGAGTTCCCCCGGCGCACTGCGGGGAGACTCTTAAGAGTCAGAGAAAACAAAAATCAACTTTTGACATCGAAAAAAAAAAAAAAATTATATTTTTTGTTTTTTATTTTTATTTATCTTTTTGGCCCCTGGGCCATGCAAAATCTCAGTCCTCTACCTCCCCTCCTTCCCCACTTTCCTCCTCTCCTTCAGTTATCACCTATTTTCCCTGTTATTCCCTTATTCTGAGGTATATTTTCGTGCTAACATTAGAAATCCGATTGGAGGGTGTGGTCATCACTGATAGCAAGCGAGTGCAAGAGAGAGAGAGAGAGTATCGATCGACTGTGTCTCAGTGGCCTTGGGGGAAATTGGCGGGAAAGCAGATTGCCTCACCCATACATTATACAACTCGCGGGCTATATCTCCGATTTTGACCATCCAAACGCTGTTTTCACTCGTTTTATTGTTGTTTCAGGTTAATACCTTTATAATCAACCCATAATAGGCGCATATGGATAAGTATTAATGCTATTAATGGCACAATGAATATTTTAGTGACGGAAACACCTCAAATACGTCAGCACAGGGGGACGTTTCCAATTACCCCCATGCGCACTTCAGAGGTTAATGGCACAATGAATATTTTAGTGACGGAAACACCTCAAATACGTCAGCACAGGGGGACGTTTCCAATTACCCCCATGCGCACTTGTTAGGTTAACCTTGTCGCACTCCATAGTCTCCCATTCCATTGTTGCATTTGTCCAATCTTTTCACTTTTCGCCTTTTCAAACCCTTTCTCCGTAATTGTTACCCCCAGATATTTATACTCCCTTGTCTTCTTCATTCTGTTTCCTTCCAGTGTCCATTCCTCGTCCTCTTGAAGCTGTCCATTCATTTTCATCACTTGGCTCTTTTGTTTACTAAATCTTACTTCTAGTTCCTCCCCGAATCTCGTTGCTTCCTCTAGTAGTCTCTGCAACCCTCCTCCAGTTTCTGCCATCAGAACTACGTCGTCAGCAAACAGGAGTACCCCCAGTCTTTCCTTAACTATTTATCTGGATCCCCTCCCCCACTCTTTTTATCCTCTGTGTCATTTCTTCCATATACAACGCAAATGATAACGGCGATAATATGCACCCCTGCCTTACTCCCCTCTTAATGCTTTCTACCAATCCCGTTTCTATACTTCCTAGCGCGTACTTCGCCTTTGTTCCTTGGTACATCGATGTTATGATGTGTATATACTTTTCTGGTATTCCACTCCTTGCCATTATTTTCCACAGCAGTTCCCTGTTTACTCTATCATAGGCTTTCTCTATATCCAGGAATGCACTGTGCACAGTAACCCGTTTTCTTCCCTCTTTTCATTTTCCCTATCACTTCGCTTAGTATATAGATATTATCTGTCCCCCTCCTGTCTCTTCTGAACCCATTTTGCTCGTCACTTATTATTCCGTTTCCCTCTATGGCTCTATTCATCCTTTCCTTCAATATCCTACAGAAGAGTTTCCCTATTGCGTTTGTCACTGCCACTGGCCTGTAGCTTTTCATTTCCTTCTTACTCTTGTACCCTCCCTTGTGCAATAGCGTTACTCTCGCTTCATTCCATCTTTCTGGTACTCTCTCATTTCCCATTATCTCATTAAAACATTTTCTTCAGCCTTCTTGCCATTTCTTCCCCCCCCCCCCCCCCTATGTACATTTCATTTGGTATCCCATCCGGGCCGGTCGCTTTTCCCTTTTTTAGTGCTTTGATCCCTCTCCTTACTTCTTCTATTGTGAGTTCCCTTTCCATTTCCATCTTATCTCTCTCATTTCCAAGTTCCATTCCCTCCCCTCCCCTTGTTCATTTACCCCCCCTATTTCCTCCCAGTATCGCTTTATTTCAATCTTTATTTCTTCTTCGACTGTCTTTATTATTCTATCTCCCACTATTAGCAGGGATGCACGGGATCAACCACTCAGGGTGTCCTGCCGGCTGCCACAGCCTCTGTGTCCGTGAAGAAGAAGAAGAATCACTTGTGTTTACAGTTAGAAATTTGAAAAATGTCGGCTGGGGATTTTTGTTTAATCATTTTATGGTTGCAATACAAAACATTGTGAATACGTTCTTAAATTAATAACCCACTAGAGACAAAAATAAAATATAGAACTATTGCAATTAATTACGGTTTATAATAGAAAAAACGACGATTTATTGACACACTGACAACTGGCTAGCCTTCGTAAAGTTAAGAGATTTCGTCAAGCCGAACATTAATATGGGTAAAATTTTCCCCACAAAATTATTTAGATTCACATACACAAATTTAAAGTACAATAGTAATTAATTATAATACAGTATACAGTTATGTAGGCCCTATGCTTAAAAAAAATCTTACTGCCGAATATCTACAAAGAGATGAATAGTCCACAACTGCCTTGGGAGATTTCAATTAAACTTATTTTGGCTCATGTATACTGAAAATATAAAATGTTTATGTTATGCCCTGTTTTTCTACAGGATTAACTTGGGTAATGTGGGTTCTAACTGACTGGGTATATAAGGCTGCATGCACAATACAAGGTATGAGGAATAGAGAACACAAAATAAACACACGGTAACAAGACACACGATCACGTTTATTTAAGTAGGTTAATAGGGAGCATAGGAAAGTAGGAATACTCGTACAAGACAAATGATAGAAATGAACCGCTAGCATTAGTGGATCTGGATGGAGCCTAGTCTCCCACTTCCAACGTTCAGGTATACTCTTCTGATCACTGGTTTGGTTCGCAAGTTTATATACTGGAAGACCTCGATGTTATTTATGGATTCAATTTCACTAATTAGATTTATTACTGGCAGGTCTGGTGCAGAAGTAGTAGTTCACAGACTAGAATTAGACACGCGTATGTTTTAGAGCACGGGAATTCTAGTAACCTCAGGGGGTACTGATCTAAGTTTTATATTCTTATGGTAGAAATACGTAGAACACAAATCAGTGGGCGAACGTTAGATATCACTAGGGTTTTAATATCTGGATAAAGGTAATTACGAGAGTTAATGTCGCCTGTTAATTAATGAACACTGATACGCTTAGTACTTCCCAAATGGAATGGTAGGCCTAGGCCTACTGCATCTGTAAATGACACTAATCCAGAGCCTATAAATACCACACCTGCAGTGTCCACTACCAGCCGCACTACATCAGATAGCGCCCCCTCCACTACACAGGAGACCACGGCCACATCCACAACTGTCCACGACACAACGATCAGAACCGACGGCGACGACTCCGACGACTCCGACGAGACAACCCGAGGGAGGCCTAACTCCGTTGAAACCTTTGCCACAGGGGAAATTACTGATGCCACCACCAGCTGCTCCACACCAGGTGCCAGTGGAACCTCCTCCATCACACAGGAAGCCACAGCCATAACGAGTAGAACCAACGAGACAACCCGAGGTAGGCCTAACATCAACGTAACTTCTGCCACTGAGGAAATTAATGAAGTCTACCCTGCAGTGAGGAGCGTCGGAAGCGGTACACCCGCTATAATGAGTATAGCAACACCTGGGGCCTATAATGTAGCTGTAAGTACAGGCAACGCGCAAGGCATCACTACAGCACTTGCGACGGGAAGGAGCTCGACGACAACCCCTATCGACAGGATCACAACGCCTCCACCCTCAGGTGATAAGGGGGAGGGTACTGTTCAAGGACAATGGTTTAGGGTACATTCCACCAAAGGTAAAACTCATCACATACCTGAGGGGGAACAGAGGCTGAATGGAGGTACCGGTACTGGTACCACAAACAATGTTAGGAATTCTATGGCTGTGCAAATTCAACCTAGGAACTTTATGCATCAGGGGATTAAGGGTAAAAATAAAAGTACGGGGATAAGTACAGTTAAAAAAGTGAAAAGATCACGCATAGCCAAAGTATTCGCGACAGGTTTTAAGCCAGGAGTGACGGCATCCGACTTGAAAGAATATCTCTCCAATAAACTCAGTCTTAGTATGGATGTTGAACCAATTATTCCCTGGTCTGATAGGCACACATATATTTCATTCAGAATAAACTGCGAGTGTCCAAATCCCGAGGTGTTTATGGATGAAGAACTTTGGCCAGAGGAAGCATCGGTGTACTGGTGGAGAGAACGTAGGGCACAGGTACCGGTATCAACAAATGAGGACTCTATAACTACGGTAACCCACCCTCCCAACAACTCTTAATCATGGATATAAAGTCTACTTCATCTCCCAACAATTTGCGTATTGCTACTTATAACTGTAGGGGGCTCCCTAAAACCAACAGAGGGCTTCTCCTACGCCCTGATGTAGTAGACGTATTTAATACCAGTGATATTGTGTGCCTGCAGGAGACTTGGTATTTTAAACAGGATTTGGGTAACCTCAGTACTATCTGTGATAATTTTCATGGGTTTGGGGTCTCGACAACCGATGCTATGGATGGTCTAGTAGCAGGTCACCCACCGGGAGGAGTAGCTATTTTGTGGAGGGACTCTTTAGACAGCCGGGTTAAACCACTTGTAACAAATTTACCATGGTGTACAGGTATAGAAATAGAAGATATCCAACGGAAAGTAGTTATTCTTAGTGTGTACTTGCCCTACCAATGTAATGAAAATGAAGAACAATACCTGGAATGCCTTGGAGAGCTAAGTGCTCTTTTACAAGAACTAAATACCACCTGCTACTCTGTAATAGGGGACTGGAATGCTAATCTGAAGGACATGAGTAACTCTCTGTTTGCTAGTCATATGACTAACTTCTGTGGTGAGCATGATCTAATTATCTCTTCTCAGCTCATGCTCCCTCATAGTAGTTACACATGTGTCAGTGCAGCATGGGGCTCAACGTCTTGGCTAGATCATACCGTAGCTAGTGCTGATTTCCATGATATGATAACAAATATGGAAATTCAGTATACATATACAGATGAAGATCATATCCCATTGACCTTAACAGCTAGTTTGGAAAGAGCGCCAGAATTAACCCAGTCAAACAATAGTGTAAATCCAAAACTGCCATGGGGCGGGCTTGACGAGGAGGAGTGTGAGCAATTTTGCACTTTAACACACACTCTCCTTTCTGAGCTTGATCCTGGCAGTGAGGATGCCATTACCTGTGAAGACCCCAATTGTGTTAATGCTAGTCATCGAGAAGAAGTCAGCAAGCTGTACAATAATATTATATCTTGTCTTACTAAGGCTAGTGACATAGTATTTCACAAGCATAACAAAAATTACTCTTTTAACAAACCTGGGTGGAATGACCATGTTTCAGAACTATACCAGGCATCCCGAGATGCTCGTAGTGTATGGCTGGATCATAACAAACCGAGACAGGGACACTGTTGGATGTGCAGTGCTGTCGGGCTGTCATCAGGAGACTGGTGTACAGCTTTTCGCAGCGACTGCAATCCTCCAGTAACACGCTGATTGTAGCTCTTTGGCCTAGTGATCATATCTATGAATCCCGTATTATATCTCACTGGCAGAAGCTGCTGCACACATAGTATGTACTGTAATGTAATATATAGGTCTAATTGAACTATGAGCAATGATCTGTGCAATAGGTGTTAACCAACATTGAGCAATAGCCTTAGTTAGCCTATCTGTGTTATATTGTGACAAAATGTGATATGTGCTCTATTCTGTAAATAGGCCTACTGTATTTTTTATTTTATTGTGTCTTTATTAATATATCTTTGTGTATAATTATTATCTGTGCTCTGACGAGAAGTGTATGTGATATGGACCATTAGGTCGTACTGTATTTATACTGTATCTATCTTATGTGTCTGGAATAAAGAATTATTATTATTATTATTATTATATGAATTACACTGGGCAAAGATATATAGCCACTTCATAGAAAGATTAATAAGTTAATTTCTAATTAGTACTGTAACACGTTAGTACTAATAAAGTGAATCTTGGATAGTATTTTGTTGGTCTGGTCCTGGTTATCTTGCGTCCGTGATGTTGGGGGCTAACGACTGGTTCCGCGGCCGTCCAGGTGGTCCATATGTAGGAAGTTCTCAAGACGGATCTCTTGGCGATCGGTGCTGGCTACACGCTTATATACCCACTAGTGTGTGTGAAGGTTATAAGGTGCACGTAGATTCTTGTACGTGGACAGATGCTTCTATCTCCAATCTGCCACGGAGTCTGCCGGCTCTGGAATCTCACAACTCAGGAACAACACAAGGGCAGAGCTATAGGTCAACTTCAGGGGGTCAGCCACTGGTTGGTGTCTATCTTTCAACTGATTTTACTTGGGGCTGGAGCTGGGTTTATAGGCTCGGTTTTTGACCCTGTAGGCCATAGGGATCTCGAGTCTTATGGACTTATTTGAGCTCTCAATAGATACAGGGACTAGGTAAGGTGGTGATTACTGTTGTGGCACATGGCTATAGGGAGCCTTCATAATGTGATATAACTGAGCCTTAGTAATAGGTACTATTTTGGCTATACAGTAAACCCTCGCTATCTCGGACCTCTACAAGTCGGAAACCCGCACTACTCGGACTGGCATCGGCTCTCGGACATTCACTTCTGTATTTCGGACATTTCCGGCATCGTTCCGACCGTCTCTGACGTTGTCGGACTTTATATAAGTATTCGGAATATGTCCGTCATAACCGTCCTCTGATATCTCGAATATTTCCGAAATGTGTCGTAGCGGTGTCCGACAAAGGATGACGTGTCGGACGACCCCTCACGTAACCGGACAATAAGGGTGAATATCCGAGAAACAGAAGGGAGGTCCGACGCCATCTTACATCCGGGGCCCAAGCGCCCGGCTCGGATGCTGGGAGCGTCAGTCCGCACCAAGCTCTGTTGTGTTACACATCGACGCGTGCCATTATTTAGTTCACCATGCCTCCCAAGGATAAGCCTAAGCGTAAGGTGACTTCTGTATCACTTGAAACAAAGCTACAGATGCTAAAGGATCTGGACAGTGGGATGAAAGCCAAGCAGCTTCAGGAGAAGTATAGCTTAGGCAGATCAACAATCTACGACTTCATCCGAGACAAGGAGAAAGTCCGACATCACGGCGTAGCTGTGCTTCATGGTCCTTCCACCGCCAAGATCTTTCGCAAGGCTAAGCTAGCCTATCAAGACATCGACGACGCAGTGCTGAAGTGGTACCAACAACTTCGTGCTGAGGGCGTACCAGTGAGAGGCATAGAGATCCAGCATGCAGCAGAACGTTTCGGCCAGCATCTTCATCACCAAGACTTCAAGGCTAGCGAGGGGTGGTTGTGGAGGTTCCGAAACCGCCATGGCCTCTCAAACAGGAGTATTTGTGGTGAAATCTTAAGCGCCGATACTTCGGCCATAGAACCCTTCACTGATCGCTTCCACGGCCTTATAACCGAGGAACACCTTCAACATTGGCAGCTCTATAACGCTGACGAGACTGGCTTATATTGGCGTTCTCTACCCTCCAACACACAGGCCCACCGAGAAATCACGTCCACACCTGGCCACAAAACTGTGAAGGAGCGCATTTCAGTGCTTTGCTGCGCTAATGCCGACGCAAGCCACCGTGTGACCCCTACAATCGTCGGCAAATCTCAGAAGCCGAGAGTAATTAAGGACCTCATCATTACCAAGCAACTCCCAGTCGACTATTATGGATCAAAGAAAGGTTGGTTTAACCAGGTCATCACCGAGGATTTCTTTCACAAGAGATTTGTACCCGACGTTCGCTCGTTCCAGAATCGAGTGTATGGTGTACCCTATGACGAAGCTGTTGCCATTTTGTTGCTCGACAACGCACCTGCCCACCCTTGTACCACGAAACTGGAGAGTGCAAACGGCAAAATTAAGACAATGTTCCTGCCTCCTAATACCACAAGTGTTATTCAGCCTATGGACCAAGGAATAATTGAAGCTTGCAAAAGGCGATACAAGAGGAAGTTCCTGGAACAATGCCTTGTCATCATAGAAGATGGGATGGACGAAGAAGGTTATGTGGATACACGCGGAAAGAAATCTCTACAAAAACTGAAGCAGTATACCCTGAAAGACTGCATCTACAATTGGGCAGAGGCATGGCGCGAAGTGTCTTTCAACACACTGAGGAATGGTTGGACCAAGGTCTTAAATATCCCGAATGTGCAAGATCCGGGTTTTGAAGGGTTTGGGGCAGCTGACTTCAGGAACCTCTTGAACCAGGGTAACCAGGGTGACCTCCCCAAAGAAGAAGTTGACGACTGGCTGCAAGAGGACAGAGACCTACCTGGACACGAGCATAAGACTGACGAACAAATTGCAGCCGAGGTGTTGGGGTAGCCCAGGAAGAGACCCAGGATGAGTCGGACGAAGAGACAGAGGGGGGGCCCCAAGATATCAGTCTCGCATGCCCTGGACTCCTTTGACACCATTCTTCAGTATCTGACTCAAGTAAATGACTCAAAGTTGCAGTCCCTATACGAACCACTCCGTAATGGTCGATTCCATATTCAGAGGGCACACCTTGATCGGAAAAAACAACAGAAAATCAGCTCCTTTTTTGTACCCTCTGCTCCTCCCAGACCTCGTACTTCGTCTGCTACCAGTGGTGTGTCGCTTGCTAGCACCACCTCCCTCCCAAGTGTTTCCTCAGTTGCTAGCACCTCGTGGAGCACTGTAGACACTGTGCCACTCTCAGACTTAGACATGGATTTGGATGAATTAATGAGTAGCACGCCTGTGCCCATGGATATACCTGAACCTGACATTGTTTGTGAGGTGGAGAAGGACAGTGTGGGTAAGGGTAAAGGTAAGGGTTCCATGACAGGCAAGGGATATGGTCCTAAGAGTGGGGGTGTGAAGAACAGGGAGGTGGAGAAGAACAGTGCGATGGACATCGAGGTGGAGAAGAACAGTGAGGTGAAGAAGGACAGTGAGAAGGGGAGTGAGGTGGTCATGGACATTGAGGTGGAGAAGAACAGTGAGGTGAAGAAGGACAGTGAGAAGGGGAGTGAGGTGGTCATGGACAGTGAGGTGGAGAAGAACAGTGAGGTGGAGAAGGACAGTGAGGTGGAGAAGGACAGTGAGAAGGGGAGTGAGGTGGTCATGGACAGTGAGGTGGAGAAGGACAGTGGGGTGAAGAAGGACAGTGAGGTGGAGAAGGACAGTGAGGTGGAGAAGGACAGAGAGGTGGAGAAGGACATTGGGGTGAAGAAGGACAGTGAGGTGGAGAAGGACAGTGAGGTGGAGAAGGACAGTGAGGTGGAGAAGGACAGTGAGGTGGAGGTGGGGGGTGAAAAGGGGATGCTGCAGTAATTAATGCAGTGTTGGGGAGGGGGGAGGGAGGACATCAAGACTACAGACAAGAGATATGAAGGGGTAAGTGTAATATAGCCTACTGTACAATACATATTGTAAAACTAAAATACATGTACTGTGTTTTCTATTACAGATTATAGGGTTCGAATAGGGTTGTCTTCGTTTTCTAGGTTGACGCGGACGTCTCTCTTGAGGTCGGATTTTTTCCGTAGTCTCCGATTTCATTGTTGTCTCGGACGGACATTGGTTAGGTCGGATTTTATCCTCTCTTAAGTCGGACATAAGTCGGACCCCGGACATCTCGGATTTTCGGTCATCTCGGACTGGGTCTCCCCCCAATTAGTCCGAGATAGCGAGGGTTTACTGTACTGGAAGTATTGAGGGGAGGGAGACTGGATCTACTTTGCGGAGAGGACTGGGACAGCTGTGATAGGGGCGTCTCTCTTATATTGCTCAGTCTTCATTCTATGGTATAGCTGAGGTGCTAATTTGATTATCTGAGTATGCAAGAAAGGTGAATGGGTTATTGTGGGTTAATAGGGGTTAGTCATGCATGGTTAGTTCATTGATAGGAAGAATTCCTGTGCTACCTGGCAATGACCCGGAAGTCAAAACAGGGGTCAGGTATACCTCCGCAGGGGTGGGGGTCTCCCTCCTCGGGTGGGTAAAAAGGGGTAGCTGGGCGCCCTCTCTCTGGGATGGTCGTCCGGCGGCTGTGGCTAGGGGCTTGCCATATCACAAGTGTTTGTAATAACCCTCTGTTTATGAGACAGATGTGGGTGTTCTTACCCGGGAGCTGCGGGGAGACTCTTAAGAGTTCCCCCGGCGCACTGCGGGAAGACTCTTAAGAGTCAGAGAAAATAAAAATCAACTTTTGACATCGAAAAAAAAATATTTTTTTATATTTTTTTTTTTTTATTTTTTTTTTTTTTTTTGGCCCCTGGGCCATGCAAAATCTCAGTCCTCTACCTCCCCTCCTTCCCCACTTTCCTCCTCTCCTTCAGTTATCACCTATTTTCCCTGTTATTCCCTTATTCTGAGGTATATTTTCGTGCTAACATTAGAAATCCGATTGGAGGGTGTGGTCATCACTGATAGCAAGCGAGTGCAAGAGAGAGAGAGAGAGTATCGATCGACTGCGTCTCAGTGGCCTTGGGGGAAATTGGCGGGAAAGCAGATTGCCTCACCCATACATTATACAACTCGCGGGCTATATCTCCGATTTTGACCATCCAAACGCTGTTTTCACTCGTTTTATTGTTGTTTCAGGTTAATACCTTTATAATCAACCCATAATAGGCACATATGGATAAATATTAATGCTATTAATGGCACAATGAATATTTTAGTGACGGAAACACCTCAAATACGTCAGCACAGGGGGACGTTTCCAATTACCCCCATGCGCACTTCAGAGGTTAAGAGTCAGAGAAAATAAAAATCAACTTTTGACATCGAAAAAAATATATTTTTTTATATTTTTTTTTTTTTATTTTTTTTTTTTTTTTGGCCCCTGGGCCATGCAAAATCTCAGTCCTCTACCTCCCCTCCTTCCCCACTTTCCTCCTCTCCTTCAGTTATCACCTATTTTCCCTGTTATTCCCTTATTCTGAGGTATATTTTCGTGCTAACATTAGAAATCCGATTGGAGGGTGTGGTCATCACTGATAGCAAGCGAGTGCAAGAGAGAGAGAGAGAGTATCGATCGACTGTGTCTCAGTGGCCTTGGGGGAAATTGGCGGGAAAGCAGATTGCCTCACCCATACATTATACAACTCGCGGGCTATATCTCCGATTTTGACCATCCAAACGCTGTTTTCACTCGTTTTATTGTTGTTTCAGGTTAATACCTTTATAATCAACCCATAATAGGCGCATATGGATAAATATTAATGCTATTAATGGCACAATGAATATTTTAGTGACGGAAACACCTCAAATACGTCAGCACAGGGGGACGTTTCCAATTACCCCCATGCGCACTTCAGAGGTTAATACCAAAACCGAAGGTGCCTTGGCTAGCTGGTTTTAATCGGTTGGTTGTTAATTGTATGGTTTGCTGGATGTGGTGGAGACTGGGTTGCTAACTCTGCCACATTTATCTGGAAGTATGGCAATAGAAGTTAGTCACTGGCGAGGCGGCTAGCCTCGCACTGACGATCATTGGGTGCAGGGTTGTGAATGGGTTGTAAGGGAATAGATGGCATGCAAGGGGTTAGTAAAGTTCTAATGTTCCGGCCTACTAAGGGAAGGTAGGCTGGATAGGAGTATATATAAAAGGTTGGAGAGCGTTAGCAACGGAAAAATCAAGGATTTTCAAGAGGTATGAGGGAGAGGCTAGGTAGGAAAAGAGTCGAGGAGCGCGGGGTGTTAATGAGAGGGAGAGAGTTCAGGGGGCTACGTGGAAATTTGACCCTAAGGTCTCCGGGCGTGGGGGTGGCATTAGGCTACAGTTGATATTGGAGTTTGGGGGGAAAGGACAGTGAAAGTATGTTAGCCAAATGCTACCGGGGGATGAGCAAATACGGGGTGGTATAGGAGTTTGGAAAAGGTAGGATCATGTGGACTGTGGGCTGTGGGGAAGGGGAGGTTAACTGTAGGTGTGTGCTTGACTGTAGATAAAAGTAGAGAAAAACATGGTGTATTATTACTCGTCAATACGAGGGGTTATGGACACTATTATTTTGACACGATTTCTTGCTGATCTAGCTGTCCCTGGGAACTGCGTTTTCTATGAAATATAGACCAAAGAAAAGCGGCAGTTCGTAGGGGTACTTCGTTATTGTTTCGTGCTACTATGATAGACAATGGAAAACAAAGGTTATCTATACAATCTCTGGTTGGGGTAAGAATTAGAGTTACTGCATGGTGGCTAACATCTTCAGTCATTATCTCTGTCTAGGTCTTACAGGAATAATGGTTATATATACAATGGTGTACCCGTGGGTATCATAGTTTCTTATTAATTATGACATGGGGTTTTAACATACTACTTCTCGGATGGAAGAACATATATACATAGATTTATGGGGGCGGTTGGTCTTCAGAAACTTAGTCTGGCAAGACAAGGTATTTTAAGGGGTGAACATATTACTTCACGGATGGAAGAACATACATAGATTTATGGGGCGATTGGTCTTCAGAAACTTAGTCCAGGTATTTTAGGGTATGTTGATATTAATATCCTAACTTAGGGACAGGGAATGGGTGTATTAACTGTACGGTGTATTTATGTTCGTCATCATGTAGGTAGAGGTGTAGGACACGAGGGGTAGTGTATGTGAGGTGTGGGAAAGGTCAGTGTTTAGAAGGGGTAGGCAGGTGTGGTTTGGAGCTGCTTAGCCCTGCGGGCTTGGGCCTGTCTGAACTGATTGGCTCGGTCAGCTGGTCCTTTCGTTCTGTGGACCTTTCTTTCGGGTGTTTCTGTGTGGTGTTCGCTCGTGGCTTCTGTGGTGGGCTTCTCGTTCTGGGGCATTTTAGTTTACTTGAATATTCTGAGCTCATAATTGTGTTTAAAAGGGTAAACACAATAACATATTAAGTATAAATAATATGTAATTCCATTTGTATATCAATTAACCACTACCCTGTTGGACTTATAAAATTTTCAAGAAAGATAATCTTAAAATTTGCATATTATGTTTTTCTGAGTTAAGAATCATGTTCGAAAATCAAGTTAAAGGCAGTATAATGAAGAAAACAACAGAAATTTCATTTGTGTATTCATTTAATGGGCTTTAACTATTGCTAGCACACCGGAGTCCAGCGGGCCGATGAAGGAAGGTTGCCCACACTCAGCCGCCTCTGGCCGCCCATATGCCTGCAGCGGGCCGCCGGTTCTGGTTTATAGGGTTACTTTATAGTGCCATTTTCTTAATTGATTGATTTCTCTTCTTCGCTTTCTTCTTCTATTGGACTTTGGAATTGGTTATGTTGATGAATAAGTTGTTTCCTGGTGTTGGAGGGCGTGTCATCTTGATGGTAGTAATTCGTGTTGGCCTTTTTAACTCTGGGGTGGGGTGATATAGTTACATTTGTCTTCTGGTTTGGTCTGGGGCTGCTTATGTGTTTTACAGGCTGGAGGTAGATGGAGTGGACAGTGGTTGCAAGTTTGTAGGTTTGGGATGTTGCAGGGGAAGACTAGTGTAATCGGCGAGAACTGATCACGTATTATTTTCTGCCCTGCAGAGGTATATAATTGTTTGCCCTTGAGTCTACGTTTTCTCTGATGCGGGGGAGGTGTGGTAGAGAGAGAACGGCTTGGTAGTGGTGAATGCTTGGGTAACTTTCTCTGTTATTGGTAGAGGTGTTGGCTGTGGTGGCCGGTGATGAGAAGCTATAGGCGGTGATCTTGGTATGTTGGCTGTGGTGGTGGTGTGGCAACATTGTTGGTGGAGGTGGTGATGGTGAGCTTTCCCATTATTTCAATGTTGGCTGTGGTGGTAGAGTTGGTGATGATGGTGGAGGTAGGGGTGGGGATCTCGGTATGTTGGCTGTGGTGGTGAGAATGCTTTTCTGTTATTTCAGTGGTAGTGTTGGTGATGGTGGCGGAGGTGGTGGAGGTAGGGGTGGGGATCTCGGTATGTTGGCTGTGGTGGTGAGAATGCTTTGATGGTGGTGGAGGTAGGGGTGGGGATCTTGGTATGTTGGCTGTGGTGGTGAGAATGCTTTTCTGTTATTTCAGTGGTAGTGTTGGTGATAGTGGTGGAGGTAGGGGTGGGGATCTCGGTATGTTGGCTGTGGTGGTGAGAATGCTTTTCTGTTATTTCAATGTGGGTCACGGCCACATACGCGGATGGCTCGGGCTCGGCAAGTTGGGACCAAGAGATTCGGACATGGAAACGGGGTTATCCATTTCTAGAAGTCAAGTCACGATAGGACCGAGGACGTCTCGGGGACTTCCAGTATCTACCAACCTTTCTGCGTTATATATTTCATTTTTGTTATCCTACTGTCATGAATCCACTAGGATGAGTGTGACTTTTATGGTACGTAAGCCTAGCTGCCTTCTTGGGTATATATCAAGGAAACCGACCACCTTTTGTTTCGTGATTTTTTTTTTTTTTTTTTTAGCTAGTTTACATCATTATACAGTGGTTGTCATTAATTAGAATCTCCGGAAAAAATCGTTTTCAATTACTTTGAAAAAGTTAATATTTACCTCCTGTTAAAGCTGAAGATTGCGGAGTAAATACCATAGACTTTCTTTCTGTTTTTTCTTTTTTTTTGGCGACCGTCAACCTTTTATTAATCAAACACCAAATCAGCGGGGGTGTTGGGGCGGCAACCCCCACCTAATATACTATGTTAGGTTAGGCAAGGTTGTTAGGTTAGGCTAATATTACCCCTTATTTTCGTCTTTTACCCCTCAATTTCCCTGTACTTCATAGCCCTCCCCACTATCGGGGTCCGTAACTTAAGATTGTTGGATAATGGGGAAAAACGTTGTTTTCGGAGATTCTAATTAATGACAACGACCGTATAATGATGAAAACTAGCTAAAGCCAAAACAAAAAAATCACGAAATAAAAGGTGCATGGTCGGTTTCCTTGATATTTTCCCCTTCTTAAGTTCTTGTTCTTTTGGGGGGTTTGAAGCTTTTTTTTGTTGGCCATTTTGGGGTGTTATTGTATTTTTTATCATGTAAAATTATAGCCTAAATCCAAAAAGCAAACTACTAAATATCCTGTATTGCCGAATGTTTATCATGGACATGGATAGGCTATAGTATAGTTGGATGTGAAGAGTGGCTATAGGCTAATGACGCCAATGTTATCAAAATGGCGGAGGTTGGCCATTCTTCGTAACTTTAGGGCCTAATCATGCCCTAATGTACTCTTGAGCTTTTTCTTCCTTAACCAAAACAAAGCGGGCCTGTTGCTAGGTTGCGGTGGGGTTCCATGGCAAGTGTTTAAATGTCAGTCAGGAGGGGCATTGATGTTGACGGACTCAATAGTTCTAGTGTTGCTTACTAGCCTACTCAGCCATTAATTATAGAATAGTATTGTGAGGGCTGTAATGTACTAATGGAGGATATGAGGTAAGAATATGGTGATCAAATCATTCAAAAGTCTTGGATTTTTTGGTACCGTAGGCCTAGCCTATTGGGTTAGGCTACTTATTACGAGATCACCACGAATTTGTTCTTGATATATTTGAAGGCTAGGCCTATTATAATTCTTGCGGTGACTCCAAGGTAACATTCAAGGAGACTACAGCAGGACTCTTCTTACCTCTGACCAGGTATAGGCTATCCTAGTGTTTTACTAGCCTATACCCCTTTGAAAGAACATTAGCGGCGCCTAACCTAACAACCTTACCTAACCTATCCTAGTATTATGGGTGGGGGCTGCCGCCCCCACACGGTGCCACACCCCCGCTATTTGACAGATTTTTGGTGTATTTTTCTGTGAAATTGGGTTTTTTCAAGTGTCGATAACGAAATTCCTCCATGCGGACTATAGGCCTAATGAGAAAAATATGGCGAGTCTATTGGTCCCTATTTTCCCTAATAAATTGTTTCTAATAAGGCGGATGTAGCCTAGTGTCCTTGAAGATTATCGACTCCAACTCTATTTGGGTAGCCTATTAGGCTAGGCCTAAAATTATTTGGTCATTGTTACCATTTATCCACCCACGATTTTCAAGGTTAGGCTTAGGCCTACCTAAGAACATAACCTTAGAGAATGGAAGTCTGCAAAAAGCCGATCGGCCCACACAAGGCAGATCCATGTCACTGTTACTGTTACTGACAGGGTGTCAAACGACGCTGTTTTTTTGAGTGATAACGCAAATTAACTTTTTGTAGCCTATAATGATAACAGAAATCCCAACATTGACTTACGGAAGCGAAGCATGGACGTTGGTTGAGGGACTCGGACCAAGAGTGAGAGCAGTGGAAATGAATTACTTAAGGAGTGTGTGCGGAGTTACATGGAGGGATAGACAGACTAATGAGCCGTCACACCCAAGTGACCCAACACCAATTACAAGCCCAATTATAGGCCCAACTCACTAATACCTTGAGCACTGACCCCACCAAAATGGTCAGGGATTAACACAAGATTACGGGGGTCTGCTGAGCGCCGATTTACCAACATCCGGCAGATCCCCCTCACACCCAACCCTTCTCGTCCATATGCCTATCTAATTTTATCTTAAAGCTCCCTATCGTTCTTGAATCTTGATCCCACTATATCACTTGGTAGCCTATTTCACCCATCTACAACTCTGTTACCAAACCAATATTTGCCTAGGCCTAAGCCTACCGGGTATATATATCTTTTCTGAAACTAAATTTATCTAATTTGAAACCATTTGTTCGAGTTCTTTCTCTAGGCCTATCACTGAGCTTCAGTACATTTGTCATGTCTCCTTTATGGCTTTATTTATCCCACTAACCCACTTGAACACTTCTATCATATCCCCTCTAACTCTGCGTCTTTCTAACGAATGTAAGCCTAATTTTTTCAACCTTTCTTCAAATGGTAGATTTCTAATACAGGTAACTAGGTAAGAATACCAGGTAAGAATGAATGATGAATAATTTTTGTAATTTTTCGCTGTACTCTCTCCAACGAATCTAAGTCCATTCTATAATAAGGACACCAAAATTGGACAGCATAATCCATGATTATGAGGTCTCACAGTCTCACTAATGACAAGTAAAGTTTCAAGATAACATCGGCAGTTCTGTTACTTAAACTCCTTGAGATGAACCCTAGAATCCTGTTTGCCTTGTTGCGAACGCTTATACACTGTTTTCTAGGCTTCAAATCGTTACTAACAAACACACCCAAATCTTTCTCGCAGTCTGGCTTAGGCCTAGGCTTATATTTTGTATTTTTTCCTAGATTGGCCTATCTAGTTTTTTTATATAGGCTACCAAGGATCATCGCATTAAGTATTTACCCATTTTCCAACAATCTAAAAACATCCCCCAGGGCCCGGCAAGGATGTAGTATTCGGGCTCACCGGCACCGCCTGCCTTATTTACACTACGTGGACGCTCGCTATCACGTTCCCGTCTATTTTGACTGCCTTGAAAAAATCAAAGCTTTGTTTACTAGCCTAATGATGCATAGGCTAGGCCTATTGCATAAAATTAATTAGGAAGGATGTACTAGGATAGTATCCGGGCGTACGGTCGTTTCCACACAGGTATGTAGTACCCGTCTTGCAACACAATCCCACCCCTATTCTGTACAACTCTCCAACTCAAGAGTGAAATGTGACTCCCAATCATTCTTCTATTCAACAGCTGAGCTCTGGAACTCTCCCTGAATCCATCTTTCCTTCATATCCTACTATGCCTTAAGTTGTTTCAAACTCGGTGTGTCCAGACATTTTGGATCAAACGTTCCTTGATTTTGGCGTTGTTTCAAACTCAGTGTGTCCAGACATTTTGGCTCAAACGTTCCTTGAGTTTGGCCCTGTCACTCTTGTAACTCTGGGGGAGGCACTCGTCTCAGGCAGTTTTTCCTTTTGTCTCCCTCATCCACATAGAAAAACAAAAATGGATAGCCTATGTGGGGTTAACCTCAGGGAGAGGCTATCTAGTGAGGAATTAAGAAGGCGTATGGGCATTAGACTTACGGAAGCGAAGCATGGACGTTGGTTGAGAGACTCAGACCAAGAGTGAGAGCAGTGGAAATGAATTACTTAAGGAGGGCGTGCGGAGTTACATGGAGGGATAGACAGACTAATGAGGAAGTAAGAAGGAGGTGTGGTGTGGAGGTAGATGTGCTGGAAAGTGTGAAAAGGAACAACTTGAGATGGTTCGGCCATATGGAATGTATGGAAAGCGAGAGAATGACTAAGAGGGTGTACGAGAGCGAGGTGGAGGGGGAGAGGTAGACCGAATATGAGGTGGAAGGATGGAGTGAGGAACTACATGAACGAAGGCGGTGCTGGTTGGGGGGAGGGGCGTCGACTGACTGGGGGCGGTTCGTTCGTGGCCACCCCTTCGGGGATCACGGCGTCAGGCAATAGATAGATAGATAGATGGGCATTAGGAGTAGCCTACAGTATCAGTGAAGTAATGAGCACAAGCTAACCTGGTTGGTTTGGACACATGGAGAGAATGGATGATCAGAAGTGAGTGAAGAAATGCCGGTAAGATCCTGTGTAGCGGGGAGAACTGTTTTTCAGATGCTTATTTACTAAGAAACATTGAACAATACAGTATCTTTAACCTAACCTAACCTAACCTAATGGATTAGGTCATGGCTAATTGGTAGGAAGCAGAGAGTCAGCATAAATGGTACTAAGTCAGAATGGGGATCAGTCAAGAGTGGTGTCCCCCAGGGATCTGTATTAGGTCCTCTGTTGTTTATTATATGCATAAATGACCTTGATTTAGGTATAACTAGTAGGATAAGTAAATTTGCAGACAATACCAAAATGGGGAGAAAAATTGATTCAGTTAGAGATATAGAGTGTCTGCAAAGGGATCTAGATACCTTATACGAATGGTCAGTAAAATGGCAGATGAAGTTTAACATTGACAAATGCAAGGTATTAAAGATAGGGAAGATGCATACAAATTTTAAATATAAACTAGCTAATATGGAATTAGAAAACTCTGTGAGAAAGATCTAGGTGTGTTTGTTAGCAATGATTTGAAGCCTAGAAAACAATGTATAAGCGTTCGTAACAAGGCAAATAGGATTCTCGGGTTCATATCTAGGAGTGTGAGTAACAGAACTGCTGATGTTATCTTAAAACTTTACTTGTCATTAGTGAGACCCCATATGGATTATGCTGTTCAATTTTGGTGTCCTTATTACAGAATGGACATCGATTCATTGGAGAGAGTACAACGTAGAATGACAAAAATTATCCATAATATTAGAAATCTTCCGTATGAAGAAAGGTTGAAGAAATTAGGCTTACATTCGTTAGAGAGACGCAGAGTTAGAGGTGACATGATAGAGGTATTCAAGTGGGTTAGTGGAATTAATAAAGGAGACATGAAAAATGTACTAAAGCTCAGTGATAGCGAAATAACTCGTACAAATGGTTTCAAATTAGATAAATTTTGTTTCAGAAAAGATATAGGCAAATATTGGTTTGGTAACAGAGTTGTAGATGGGTGGAATAGGCTACCAAGTGATATAGTGGGATAAAGAACGATAGGGAGCTTTAAGATAAAATTAGATAGGCATATGGACGAGATGGGTTGGGTGTGAGGGGGATCTACCAGGTGTGGGTCAATCGCCGCTCCGCAGACCCCCGTAATCTTATGTTAATCTCTGACTGTTTTGGTGGGGTCAGTACTCAAGGTATTAGTGAGATGGGTCTATAATTGGGGTTGGGTGTGACAGGGATCTGCCTTGTATGGGCCGATCGGCTTTTTGCAGACTCCCATTTTCTTATGTTCTAATGTAATCTAGTATATTAGTGGACTATTTATGAAAGTACTGTAAAATGTAAAAATATTTTGTAACATTACCAAACTATTGAGAAGTAAGTACAGGTCTCCCCACTACACAGAATTACAGTAGTCTATACCAAAATGATGGACTGTGAACGTGAGGGGAGCTGCGCATAGGGGTAGACCTTGAAAGACGTGGGATCAGGTACAATACTCCGGACAGTCCGATCTCAAAACAAAGAACTTGACAACTGGGTCGCCTGGAATGACATCATTTAGGACGTGAGACTGTAACCACATTCTCTGTGGACGAAATGTTCTTTAACCCTTCTTGCCTGGGCTCGCTATCCTAAGGACATTATTGAGATCCGGGTGATCTGGCTGAAAAACGTCGTAATAGGCTAGCCGTATCTTTGTTATTTTAACTGCTAGAGAATTCGCCCACATCTCAAAACGTAGTCCTGTTTTATATCTGTAAATTGGCGTTGAGTAGAGCTCTCTAGGTCAACTGGTTCAGTTGTGATGACGATTTCCGTGGAGAGAGATTCAATGCGATGTTAGCAATATCGGACATTTGCAGACACTAATCTCGTCATTGCATACAACAATAACATTGATCCGACGTCTCCTTGTTTTCGGAGGTGCGGTGTCGCAAAGACAGGATTTGTTTACATGCGTTGGACGCACGGCTTTCAAAACACGCTTAATCTCTCCGCTGCGTAGGTGGGGTATTGGCCACCCCTCCCTGTGTGGAGGTATTTAGACTGTTTCCTAAACTCAAATCGTCATCATACCATAAATATCATTAATACTTATCCATATGCCTCTCCACATCTTTCCCCGTAGAACTAGGGCAGCTGAGAGCGCCCATGAATTTACACTTTCTCCTCCACAATGCAGAACTTCTGCTTATCAGAATTCATTTATCCCCAGAGCTACTACTCTTTGGAATTCACTTCCCTCGAATTGCTTTCCACAAACTTACAATCTACAAATGTTTAAATCCAGTTGTTACAAACATTTTATGAATGGAGGATGCCTTTAGGCACATGGACCTTTTTGTTTTATCAGTGTTTTTCCTCCTCTGATGGGACAGATTTTCTTCTGGTCCATGAACAAAGGGGTCTTACTGTAATTTGACCAAACTTTAAACTTCAGTAGCTCACTATATCAAGAGATCACTTCCATTTATTTATTTTATCTATCTCTTTTATACCCCAACATAAACTGATCGACCGTATATGGTGTGGTGAGTATTTATATATTTTTAAATATACTTGTAGTGTAGAAGAGACAAGGTGCAATCACAGGTGCATTGTGTTCCCGAGTTATGTAATGTACTGTATACCCATAAATGAGGCCCACATGCTTATTGAGCCCATTCAAAAGCTTATGTTTGCTCAGTGAAGCTATCCAAGAGGAACATGTAGATGCAATAAGTATATAATATTTTTAAAGTGACATTGATGGCTCCCGCCAAGATTTTGATGGGCAAATGTAAGCTTCTGAATTGTCCTTGATCAACACATGTGAATTGTTTCTAGAGATTAGTAAACTGCCCTAAATAGGGGACATGCCTATTGAGATTACCAAAACAAGTTATTTTTTTTCTTCAAAACTACCATACGGTATATAAAATTATACAGTATACAGTACTGTACTGTACTGTATATATACCAATATACCCTTCATTCTATCGATAGCACTTTTAACAGTGTCATACCTGTACTGGGACTGCAGTTCTGAGCTGTTCTCTATTCCATTCAAATTCCAGATTTAGACATTTTATAAAGCTTAGATACATGACTGCATGCTAGACATTTATAAGGGGGGAGATGATGGGAGGAAAGGAATATTTTTCGTGAGCAGGTCTGGGACTACGTGGACTCAAACCTAAGTCTGTTGTTGTTGTTGTTGTTTTTCCCCAAGCTGCCTGGCCGAACAGCCCCAAGGCCCCGAGCAAGGCCAAGGCCATAACTGAGCGCCCCCACAGAACCCCCCCCCCCGCCGACCACAATAAAGCCTGGGTGACCGAAGCCACTCCATGGCGGGGAGCTGAGGAGGGTGCGGAAACGCCCGGGAAACCAAAGCCCCACCCAGGGCCCTGTGCCCCTCAGCAATTATGAAGAGAAAGTTGAGGGGCAAAGGAAAGATGTGACGCTTTGGCTTCCAATCTTGGTAGATTAGGAGGTCAATCCACGCAAGAGACGTCGTCACTTGAGATCTAGAAAATATACAAGTAAAAGGAACAGTCAGAGTAAGCTATGGGTATGGCAGAGATCGCTCAGTTCTCACTCTGATAAACCAGCCCATCACCACACCTAAGTCTGTAGTGACTTGCACTGTCATTTGTAGAGTGCTGTACACCAATGGACTTATAAATGATCCTCTCTAGACCAGTATTCTAGTTGTTAATTTATACATTCCCTTACCTTACTTTGTTACCCTCAGGTAGCATTCGTTGTAGTGGAAACAGAGAGGGGAATCCCAACTACAACACATTAATTATATTGGTGCCCCAAGCTCCAGAATCAAACCTAGGACCCATATGGGATTGTTAATAGCAGCACACTGCTCCCAACTACAGAGCTGTGTATCTTTATGTAACTATTTTAGGTTAGCAATCTTAAACTTTAGATAATCCTTACAATACCTGTACATTGTTTTTTCAGATCGTGTGCCACATTCATTATCACCAATGATTATGCATTGCCTCAAGAAATTATCAGAATAGGTGCTACTACTGTACTAATTTGTATGCATTAGTTTATGTACTGTATTACATTTAATGTATCCAAAATAGAATACTAGCCATAAACTTAGATAATCCTTATAATCCATTGTTTCAGATTGTGTTCCGCGGAGATTTTATCCATTGGACTTGGATGGATTTACACATTCGAGTATGCTTAGCCTCAAGAAACAGTCAGAAAAGGTGCTACTGCTCTATGTGAAGTTCCTCCACTGCGCGAATAAGGAGGTTCGCGAGCTCAATGCTGATAAAGTGTGGCAGTACCTCCTCCCAGCAGCCCCTCTATTGACAAACATAGTCTACTCCTCCAACTATGAATCCTCTTCCTTCTTGACCATGGTTTTCCTACCCCTGCTTAGCAACAAGGGAAAACTCCACATCACTTCGCTCAACATTGGGGATGTGATAAAGTATGGTCGGGGACATAATGAGAAGGGCACCCTGTCCTACATTACGCATCTCAAAGTGGAGTATGTGGGCACGTACTACTTCACTTTCCTACCCACACTTGGCTTGCTGAGAAACCTAAGAGTGTTTGTGACTGGGGCTGAGGTCAATGATGATATGTTGAGTGTAGTAGGCATAAATTGTCCACACTTGGAAGTGTATGACTCCCGGGAGGATAATGAGAACTTTGTGACTGATGTTGGCTTGGCTTATCTTGGGCAGTGTAGAAAACTAAAGCACATATTTTTCTCAACCTATGCTGACCAGTATGATACCAGTGAAGAACAGCCAAGGTTCACAGGAAAAGGTGTAGCTCTCTTGCTGATGTTGCCTCAAATTGACCACGTACTGTGTTCGGAGTACCTCTTGCGAGATGCACTGCACTTTATGTATCAGGCCCGTTATCAGGACCAGAGTATCAACATTCGGTGCATGCTGCTAGATCATGTTGAAGTGGGTGCCTCGACTCTACAGGTTCTGCCAATTCTTTGTCCGGGGTTACAGGTGCTGGCTCTGCGTGTCGACTGTGGGAAGGAGAAAACGGTTGCCCGCTCACTTGCCATTCTCATTGAGCTTAAGATGCTTGTGGTTACTGTGGAAAGTGAGAGTAATTTTAGGGACCTGGCTTTTTCAACCTTTGGACACCAGTTGTCTTTTCTATATATAACAACATATATACTGGACACTCAAGACCTGATAACACTCAGTTTGGCGTGTACTCAGCTTAAAACTTTGGTGATTAAGATGTTGAGTTTTGGCTTTGATGGTGCAAATTTAAATCAGTACAAACAACCCTTATTCCCCACAGTGGAGAAGCTAGAGTTGCTCCACAACGTATCAATCAGACTATTCAAATACCTAAACACCAACATGCAAAACCTGAAAGAGCTCCACTGTGGGCATGCAAAGATGCACAATCTGGAGGAGGCTTTGAACGAAGTGGTTGAAGAAGATGGGTGGAAGAAACTTGAGGTCCTGTGCTTATCAATTTATTGTTGCCTGTCACTGGAGGTGGCTAAAAGGCTGGTAGACTCATTCCCAACCCTCTATCGCTTGGTGTTGGAAGTGAATGTGGAGTATGAGCAGGAACTGATCGCATACATTCAAAAGAACAACCCGAACCTCCACTGGAACCTGCTCCCCGAGGCCTCCCCCAGCACATCTGGTTGCTTCATGCAGGACATCTGGCCGATGTATGCCCCTGTGGGAGTTGAGCCCTGCTAGGGTAATTTCAGTGCAGTGAAGTGGGTAGCACACAAGAGCTTTATTTGTCCATTTTTGGTGGACAAATTTTTCCCAGTACCAGTTCATTTCTGGGATAGTACAGTAAAAGGGGTACTACTTGAAAGTTTTTATTGACAACCTATGGTGGAACAAATCTTCCCAGCACTATTTCTGAGATCTCTTGTTGGTATCAGAAAATAGACTGAAAATTAATTTTGTTTTATTATCAGAATTCATATAAAATTTTAATTGGCCAGATTTTTGTAACGTTTTACTTATAAGCTGCCAGACCAGAGTTGCTGATTAGAGAAGAATGTGAAATGTAATACATACAAAGATTTAATTACCTTTTCCATTTCATTATGGCTCAAATGGGGTTGCTTTTCATCAATTGGAGTGTTATGTTGGAGTTGCCTATTGAATCTAAGGATATTGTCGGACAGGTTGGGAGAGAGGTATCCTGACCAGGACTCGAACCTACTCACTCTAGGTATTTTTGGAAGAGTTGGGAACCGTATCCACTCGACCGCTCATGGTTGAGTGGATACGGTGCTCAATTTTTCCAAATACAGTATACCTAGAGTGAGTGGGTTCGAATTCTGGTCAGGACACCTTTCTCCAAACTTGCCGACCGGCGATGTCTTTTTACTTTATCTCGGCTACTATTAGACAATTTTATTCAATTTCAAAAGGGCCTCCAGCAATTAACAGGCTTCGAACTATCTCACTTAACCCTTTTGGCTACCACAGATCCTTCTTAAACTGCACAAAATCGTTTAAATAGAGCTGAAATATAACCACAAACATCCCCGGCCCGGTAGTGAAGGGGTTAAGGGGAGGCATACTGTTTTTCTGGACCCCCTTCTCCCTTATGTTTAGCCTCACTAGTTTTGAGATTATAAGACGTTTGGCTCATTAGTAACACCTTTTGTAACACGATTGTAACACCTTTTGCCCCATTTCGTTGTCAATTTTAAGACCTTTCGTGCCATTTAGGTGTCGATTATTTCCTGGCGAGCTATAGCGAGCCTGCAATTTTAAGAGGAACTGGCCTTCGGGCGGAACATTTTTCTACCGAAAAATTTACAAATGTATCTTAAAGGGGGGTCTAGGTTTTTTTTTCTAAGCTTGATGGAGGTCTAGGGAGGAAGCTAAAAAATATATGAATAAATGAATTAATAGACCAAAAAAACGGTCAGTCTCCCCTTAAAGTTGAGAGAAAAAGCATTTGTGTGAATAAGTGACGCTAGGCATCAGCGACTGCGAGAGTAATGTCAGTGCAGTAATGCCGGTGTCACAGAAGCAGCTTCATCCCTAAATATTAGTATCTATCGGAGTCTGGAATCCGCATCAAGTTTTCAAAAATTTGAGATACAATATTTGCATTACCTATTCATTTATTTATTATATGTATTGTTGACTATTACCTGATTTCAGTGTACCTGTACTCAGGGTGTCAAACGAAAGCGGGGTTTATTATTTTTAGTCTATATTATTATATATATGATGATAAACTTATGGTTTATTGCTTAAATTATGTCTTTAGAAGTGATAAAATTGCCAAAACAATGCTAGCCTATTTAATTTAATTTTATTTTCTTGTATTTTTTCTAATTTTCATCGAAGTTTTCAAATAAAATTACTCTGGCTTGACACCCTGCCTGTACTGTATATTTGACTTTGTTGTAGCTCCAAGGATATCCATGTGACATAAGCTATAATGGCGGATGTATTAAATGACTGAAGTTACAGTAGGCCTATCTGCAATTATCTATACCGGTACTGTTTAATAAAGTAAATTCTATTACAGGTATCTCAACATATTTTTTATATTTTTTATTTTTTATGCTGTATATTTATACACTATTGTATTTATTTTAAAGATATTATTATTAGCTATTATTTGTTTCTGTTCCAACTCTACCAAGAGAAAGAGAGAAAAGGAGAGAAAAAAAGCAGGTCACCCCCCCCTTAAGTGACCTGTGGTTATATGTTCGGCTTACACCATGAGAAGAACCAGGTTTGATTCCCAGGCAGGACGAGGTGGGATGGTTGGGCAACCTCCTAACACATCATGCCCCTGTTCACCTTGCATTAAGACAAGAACCTGTAGTTGGCGATATTTGTTTTAAGTTGTTGCATAATTTTGAGATTTATGCTTTTAATTCATTGGTTTTATTTGACTTTTAAGATTATGGGCTATTAGATTGCAAACCGTTTTTATTTTTAGTTTTAGTTTTATTTGACACTTGAGTATTGGCTATTGGAATCTAGTCCTATATATCATACTGGTGTGATTTTTATTCGCCTATATAGCGATCTCTGCACTGCATGGTCACATACACCTCTCCTAATTATCTATAGGCCAAAGGAGTATCAACTCTTCAGCGAGATGACGGCTTATGTATGTATGTATGTATTCTATTTACTCAGGTCCATTCCCCACTTAACTTTTATTTTGTTTTTGTTTTCCCCCTCTGGGGGTGGCCGACTCAAGACAGAGCCCGAATAGGGACAACGACTTATACCATGACGTAATGCCTCCCAAGGTGGAAAGTGCATTAATTTGATTTGACTCTAGAACTAAATCCATTTTTAAAAATTTGATTTTTATTCTTAGTTTTAATTCAGTATGATTTTGGGTCATTGGAATCAAGTCCCATTGCAACAATTGTAATTTGTAATCTACCGGTACTTATAATTGATTATGTTTATGGGCTGTGTGGATTAAGTCCCTTTTCATACAATTTTTATTCTTATTCTTAGTATTACAGTATATGATATTCTAGTAAAATAACTTATAATTGTTTTTATTCCCAGTTAATAAGATTTTGTAAAATTTGCACTAAAGTAGATGACTTTTGGGCTAGAGCTAGGTTACTATACAGACTCTTAGTAGACAGAGGTTTTGAGGCAAGTAAATTGTTACATAAATTTAATTGTTTTAGGGTCAATTATTGTGACTGTATTCTAAAATTTGATATCAATAATTTTAAAATTTGATATCAATAATTTTAATCAAGCCTTTTTAACTTGAAGTTTCTTGTATAACCTCTGCTTACTTTTGTCTGTTTGTATTTATTGTTTATCTTTTGCTATTATTAATATTGATGATATTTTTAAATTAATTGCTCATGTTAAAAGAGTAGGCCTACTCTTTGTTTAAATCTATTGTTGCTTCTTCATATTTTGCAATTATTTGTCTATATTATATCTATTCATTGTCGATAGTATCAATTGCTTGCTTTTACGATTTCCTTAGTTCATTTGTACGATAAATGTAGGTTATTTGTAGGGTAGTTATTGATAGGGGTCACTTGAGGCATGCTATGCTTACAGGTACCTACCCGATAGCACTATCGTTAGTGAGTGCTGTATATAATATTTTGTAAAATTATAGATAGCTTATCAATATTTGTATTTTGTACTATTGTTAATGTCTTGTCATGTTGCAAATTTGATTTGAAATGAACATTTTGACATGTACTTTCTTTATTCATGCAGAATTTAGTAAAATTTACCAGAACGTCCCGGACTTCCCAAATTTGACTAATTCCTTGAACGTGACGATAGTGCGTTGTTATGTGTGCGATTAGTTTGCTTGGGAAACAGATTAACTTGCTCATGTAGTAATGTACACCCTATGTGGTGGATTGTGTTCTTTTATTTAATAATTTTCATTTTAGTAAGCGTTGTTTCCACATAGCGATTTTGATAATTTAATTTGACTTTATATTGTCCTTGTCCCAATTTTGGTTTGTTTAGTTTGCAAGTTTTACATTTTAATTTCATAAATTTCAATTTAGTAAGCGTTGTTTCCACATAGCGATTTTGATAAGTTAATTTGACTTTATATTGTCCTTGTCCCAGTTTTGGTTTGTTTAGTTTGCAAGTTTTACATTTTAATTTAAGAGTACTTGTACAGTATTACAATATTAGCCATTAGAGTAAAGTCCATTGCAAACATTTGTGATTTTTATTCTTAGATTTAATTGACTGGATTATGTACTACTGTATATTGCTATCTTTTTAGTCAGATCTTGCTCTTACAAAACAAATTTGGATGTTTTAGGTTATTCTAATCTTAATACATTATTTATTAGACATTTAACTATAAATATTTTTAGTTTATTTATGGTGATTAATCATAAAAACTTCAGTTGCCTATAAATTACCCTATGCAAGAAAATGCTTTGTTAAGAATATGTAAATATAATTGCTAAAATGAAAATATGTTTGAATTACAGATTAACTTGCTCATGTAGTAATGTACACCCTATGTGGTGGATTGTGTTCTTTTATTTAATAATTTTCATTTTAGTAAGCGTTGTTTCCACATAGCGATTTTGATAATTTAATTTGACTTTATATTGTCCTTGTCCCAATTTTGGTTTGTTTAGTTTGCAAGTTTTACATTTTAATAGGGCTGCTGTGAAAGTTATGATATCGCTGTGATAGCCTACCTCATAACATACATACAATGGTTTAACATCGTTTTCCATTACTTACATTGTAATGGCTCAGAGGTAGTTTTTCCGCAGTTGGACTATAGTACAATAAAGTCCAGTCACAACACCGCCCCATCGTGTCATCACATTAGCTGATATTGGCAAAGTGCTAAACGTGCCACAGCAAGACTCGACTAAGTCGAATTGCAGCACCTGCATCTGCAAGATCGGTAAACCACACCAGCCTCAACAGTGCTATAACAAGACAGTATCATACCATTATAATGTAAAACTTGCAAAATAAACAAACCAAAAGTTGGACGAACACAGTAAAAAGACAAAACAACTTATCAAAATCGCTATGTGGAAACAGCGCTTAAGCAAAATAATAATTTATAAATAAAAGAACACAATCCACCACATAGGGTGTACATTACTACATGAGTAAGTTTATCTGTTTCCCAAGCAAACTAATATCACATATAACCACGCACTGTTGTCACATTCAAGGAATTAGTCAATTTGGGAAGTACGGGACGGTCTGGTAAATTTGACTAAATTCTGTATGAATAAAGAAACTACAATTTGGATCAAATTATATAATAAGGTAATTTGCAATTTGACAAGATATCTACAATAGTACAAAATACATATAGCACTCACTATAGGTAGGCCAAAAATTCCGACTCCAGCTTCTCATAACTCATAAACGACTTCAGTAATCGAGCAGTTATTTCTACCATTTGGGAAGGGTGAATCAGGGAATAGATAGGAAAATTTACAGCCCATGACATGTCATGAGAGGAAGGGTTCGGTGTTTCAAGACTAGTTATAATATACAGCCGATTTTACTCTAATTGAGGATGATTTTTTGGAGACACATGCATAGGGTAGCCTACTCTAACTAATTCGTACTCGGTGGTCCAATTAGTATATACACTCGGATACCATAGTCCTTAGCCCACTCATAGGAATTTGTGGATACCATATTAATTTATGTATGCAATTTTAACTATCTGGATTGATTTATGGATAGAACTAGCTTAACAATAAATAGTATACTGTATAATCAGTGGTGGACACGATTTCCGCTAATCAGCCAACAGCTAATAGCGAAGCTAAATATTTCGTTAGCTGGTTAGCTTTTAAGCTAACTTTGAAAATCGTTAGCGGACCAAATAGCTTCCGATATATTTACTGCCGCTAACTGTAAGTCAGCTAATGTGCATTCGCTTGTTAAAACAAGTGTATTGGTCAAAAACGTTTGCAACCCTAAAATTACACATATTTATTTGAGTATGTAGTTGCAACATTGCAACAGGCAGTATTAAGCTGACTATTATAATGTAAAACGTGCAAAATAAACAAACCAAAACGTATACGAACACAGTAAAAAGACAAAACAATGAATCAAAATCGCTATGTGGAAACAATGCTTAAGTAAAATAATTATTTATAAATAAAAGAACACAATCCACCACATAGGGTGTACATCACTACATGAGCAAGTTAATCTGGTTCCCAAGCAAACTAATCGCACACATACCAACGCACTGTAGTCACGTTCAAGGAATTAGTCAATTTGGGAAGTCGGGGACATTCTGGTAAATTTTACTAAACTCTGCATGAATAAAGAAACTACATTAAGTGTCAAATGTTATATTAAAATCAAATTTGCAATTTGACAAGATAATAACAATAGTACAAAATACAAATATAACTCACTAACGATAGTGCTATCGGGTAGGTACCTGTAAGCATAGCATGCTTCAAGTGACCCCTAACAATCACTACCCTACAAATAACCTACATTTATTCTACAAATAAACTAAGGAAATCGCAAAAGCAAGCAATTAATCCTATCGACAATGATTATATATAATATAATAAATATAAATATTTTAAAATTTGAAAAAGGCACAATAGATTTAAACAAAAGAGTACTCTTTTAACAATTACAATCAATTATAAAAAAATATAATAATAACAATAGAAAATGATAAACAATTAATATATACAGACAAAAAGTAAGCAGAGGCTTTAAGCGAAACTTCAAGTTAATAATGCTTGATTAAAATTATTGATCTGGTACACTCGTACGAAACTGTTAAAACTATAATGTCCGACCACAGCCTCATCAAAGTTAGAACCCCCACACCAGCCACACCACCCAGAAGATGTCAACAGGAATCAAGCCAAATCCCCTGCACCTCTCTGAAAGATCTCAACTTCTACAGCAAAGAAATAGACTGGGACAGACTGAGAGCAGAACTGGCAGTAACTGACTGGAGGGCACTATTCGAAGATAAAAACATCGACGAAACTCTCAGTATCCTCCAGAAACAATGTCTGGAGACCTGTAAAAACACCATACCACCCAAATCAAGCAGGAAGCAGATAAAACAGATTCCCAGAGATAGAAAAATACTAATGAAGAAAAGGACGAACTTGAAAGCCAAGCAAAGGAAGACCAGCCATGCGCACACTATCACCAAACTACAAGACGAGCTCGATGAAGTTGAACGAAAACTCATCCAGTCATACCAAGAGCAAAGAACACGTGAAGAACTCCAAGCAGTTGCAAACATTCGAGTAAATAGCAAATTCTTCTATGCATACGCAAAAAGGAGACTCAGGAACACCTCAACAATAGGACCGCTTGCAAAACCTACGGGCGAACTTGAGAGTGACCCAACCGAAATGGCCAAGATACTCAAACAGCAATACGAAAGTGTCTTCAGCCCACCAAATGAAGACAAGAAAATCGATAATGCAACGACCTTCTTTGACAATGCTCCTGGGACACCACATCAACTCTCCTCGGTAACAGAGGACATAATAGCAGCCATCGACAAGATTGGACCAAACTCTGCAGCAGGACCAGACGGCTTTCATGCCCAACTGCTGAAAAACTGCAAACATCAGCTAGCCTTGCCTCTAAAAATGCTGTGGAGCAAGTCCCTCCAAACTGGATATGTACCACAATCCCTAAAAGAAGGTACCGTCACACCAATCCACAAAGGGGGTAGTAAAGGCATAGCCAAAAATTACAGACCAGTGGTGCTGACGTCACATCTTATTAAAATCATAGAAAGAACAATAAGAGTTAAGATGGTCAGCTACCTGGAAGAGAACGAGGCATTCAACGAGGGTCAACATGGCTTTAGACAAGGCCGCTCCTGCCTTTCACAAATACTATCACACTACGACAAATTCCTACAGGATATTCAAGACGGAGAAAATGTAGACGTCATATACCTAGATTTCGCCAAAGCTTTTGACAAGGTGGACCATGGGATCCTTCTACATAACCTCAAATCACTGGGAATAGGGGGAGACCTTGGAAGATGGCTCCACAGTTTCATCACCAACAGAAAACAAAGAGTCACGGTTCAAGGAAGCCTATCAGAAGCAGGTGGGGTCATCAGCGGTGTACCACAAGGATCAGTACTGGGACCTCTTCTATTCCTCATCATGATAGGAGACATCGACAGGGACCTGGAACACAACAGCCTCATCGTTTGCAGACGACACCAGACTCATGAAGAAAATCACCTCACAACATGATGCACAGCTACTACAACAAGACTTGGACAAAATCATGAAGTGGGCAGAAGAAAACAACATGGCCCTAAACGGAGACAAGTTCGAGCTTCTAAGGTACGGGAGCAAGAGAGCACTACAATACGCCACCAACTACAAAAGTGGACAGCAAGAAATTACCGCCAAGGACACAGTGAAGGACTTGGGAGTAAATATGAGCAGTGACGCCACTTTTTTCCAGCATATTACCAAAGCAAACAACAAAATTACAACAGCAAAACAAATAGCAGGCTGGATCCTGAGAACCTTCCACACAAGAAATGAGAGGTGTATGTTAACACTGTCGAAGTCACTGGTCCTACCACGACTGGAGTACTACTCTCAGCTCTGGTCTCCCCAAAAAGTAGGAGAAATAACAGAAATTGAAGCCACCCAGAGGACATTCACCAGTAAAATCCATGGGTTTCAACACTTTAACTACTGGGAGAGACTCAAGGAGATGCAGCTGTACTCACTTCAAAGACGTAGGGAGAGATACATCATCATCTACGTCTGGAAGATTTTGGAAAAAAAGGTACCAAATCCAAACATCCAAGAGACTCAACACCAAAGGCGAGGGAGGCTGTGCTATGTGAGGACTACGCCGGGATCAACGCAAAAAATCAAATCCCTGATCCATCACAGCTTTGATTACAATGGAACCAGACTGTTCAACTGTATACCAGCCCCTCTCAGGAACATGACCGGGGTGTCTCCAGACACCTTCAAGGAACACTTGGACATGTGGCTGGCCAAAATACCGGACCGGCCACCAACACCAGGATACCCCAGTGCCAACTCCAACCGTCTTCTGGAATGGAGAGTGGAAGAAAGGGAGCTGCCTGGTCGCAATGGAGCCCCAGCTCAACTGTGTCACTATCGGACGGAATACAACAAAATGTAACAAAGTGTAAAGTGTAAGTGTATCAAATTTTAAAATACAGTCACAATAATTGACCTTAAAAAGATTAAATTTATGCAACAATTTACTTGCAACAAAACCTCTGTCTACTAAGAGTCTGTATAGTAACCTAGCTCTATCCCAAAAGTCTTCTACTCTGGGACAAATTTTACAAAATCTTATTAACTGGGAATAAAAACAATTATAAGTTATTTTTGCTATCAATACTACTATTAGGGAAAGGAAAGTTTATTACGTTAAAATTAAAATCATCAATTTTGTGGTATATTTTAAGTGTGCAGTGTTCATTAACACAATGAAAGACTCATGAATCATGTTATGACATGAACGTCACAACGTGTCGTGAGCCTAGCGCCGACTTAAGAAATTCGCTACAGAAAAACTACGACATTTACATTTTCAAAATGTTACCATACATACATACATACATACATACATACATACATACATACATACATAACATTTTAAGACTGAGTGTTCCACACATAGTGCAGTTTCAGTCTTTTGTCCTAATGGCGGCATTCCAGGCAACCCTGTTAAGGGCTGCTTCACTTGTCAAGTTCTTGGATTTGAGATCGGCACATATAGTCCGATCCCAGGTCTTCCTCGGTCCACCCCTTGGTGCAGCTCCCTCCACAATCACAGACCTGCATTTTTCACCCAATTTTGTTCATCCATTCTCTCCACATGTCCATACCATCCCAGTCTACTTGTACGCATCACCTCACTAATACTCTTTATACCTAAACGTCTCCTCAGCTCAACATTTGTTATTCTATCCTGTAGCCTGGCCCCACACATCCATCTCATTACGCTCCATTCTGTTGACATCCTCTACTGTAACGGCCCATGTTCTGAGGCATACGTCATTGCACTTCTAACACATGAGGCATACACCTTTCCCTTCAGGGGGAGAGGCATTCTTTTCATGGTCAGGATTGGCATCAGTTCTCTGAACTTCCCCCAGCCACACCTAATTCTAGCAACAGTGGCAGCCTCGGCCCCACCACCGGCAGAGATGGTATCTCCTAGGTAACAAAACTTGTTCACCAGCTCCAAAGACTCATTTCCAAAATTCACAGCCACAGGATCATCACCTAACACAAGCTCGCCTTTGCACACTACGCACTCAAATTTCTCTATTTCTGACTTATCCTTCGGCAGGGGTCCCTTTATTCTACTACAGTTCTTACTCCCATGGTGTACCCAACATCGACAGATGCTACATTGAATTGAGTTAGCGCCCACTCCCTTTCCACACACTGCACATGGGTATGCACTGCTCTTTTTCACATTGCCTTGTCTCAATCTACAATGCATGACCTTGGTTTTGTTAATATTGACTCTTAAACCCTTGCTCGCCATGCCCTCTCTCCACTCTCTGAATTTGGCCTCAGCATCTTGCACACTGTCAGCTATTAGGACTAAATCGTCTGCATAAACAGTTCCAACAGGAGTCTGCCTCTAAAAACTCTGGACGGTGCCTCCAAGACCATAATAAAGAGGAGGGGGCTTAACACTGAACCCTGATGGACTCCAACACGGACTGCGAACTCATCACTCAGTAAACCCTTCACCCTCACCGCACTTCGCGAATCCTCACACATCTTCATTGTCACACGCACCAGCCACTCTTCCACACCAAGTTTCCTCATAGCCCACTGCACAACATCTCTAGGCACCCTATCAAAGGCCTTTTCCAGGTCTACAAACACAAAGTAAAGATCCTTGCCTTTTAGTAAGTATCTTTCCTGTATCTATCTATCTATCTATCTATATGCTCAGGCCCAATCCCCATTTTGGGTGTATCTGCCTGACTATAAAGATAGCATCGGTTGTACCCCATCCTGGCATAAAACCAAACTGCATATCATCAATAGAGATGCTTTGCCTGATCAAACCCTCAAGGACTCATAGACCTTCATGATTTGGTCAAGCATTTTCAGGCCCCTATAATTTCCTCTATCTAGCGCATCCCCTTTTCCTTTGTATGTATTCACTATCACACTTTTGAGCCAATCCTCTGGGATACAGTAGTAATACTGAACAGTTTTAAATTTGATTGTAAGCTAATGTTTATTTCATTTGTTCATTTATAGATTTATGTACAAAATGATGCACATGCACATTCATTAATCGTCTGATCTTGGCATTCCATGATTTTTCTAGCCTATGTTTTGGAAAGCTGTGTCTAAGCAATAAACTACAACTACAACCTAATGCATATCATAGTTTTAGCTTTCTAGGTTTGTGTTTAAGGGTTTAAGAGGTGGTGATGGGCTGGTCTATCAGAGTGAGAACTGAGCGATCTCTGCCATACCCATAGCTTACTCTGACTGTTCCTTTAACTTATATATTTTCTAGATCTCGAGTGACGGCGTCTTTTCTGTGGATTGACCTCCCAATCTACCAAGATTGGAAGCCAAAGCGTCACATTTTTCCCTTGCCCCTCAACTTTCTCTTCATAATTACTGAGGGGCACAGGTCCCTGGGTGGGGCTTTGGTTTCCCGGGCGTTTCCGCACCCTCCTCAGCTCCCCGCCATGGAGTGGCTTTGGTCACCCAGGCTTTATTGTGGTCGGCAGGGAGGGTTCTGTGGGGGCGCTCGGTTATGGCCTTGGAATTGCTCGGGGCCTTGGGACTGTTCGGCCAGGCAGCTTGGGGAACAACAACAACAACAACAACAACAAAGGGTTTAAGAGGGAAAAATCAAACCAATGCTAAATTCATATGATAAAAGTTAGCTGTTAAGTGTTTCCTTGGCTGAATATTGTAGTCATTCTATTGAAGGTGTTATAACACTAATGACAACTGACTATCTTCTATTGTATTCCAATGTAGGCATATATGATATTACTGTACTGTATTATGTATATACTTTATACAGCTGACTAAATGGTACTGTAGCCTATATTAGGTAATATGATAACAAATATCAAGATTTGCAGTTCATTTGGATGTCCATTTATTATGTAATCAATAAATATGTAATATGTGTGTACCGGTATGTATATACTATGTATGTATAGTGACGTATACTAAAGTATGTATATACTATACTGTAATAAATCTTAAGCTATTAAATTTTCTTTTATCAGACCGAGATTCCGTACAAACTTTTCCATTACTTACTAATGCAGTACAGTAGTTAGATATGTTTTTTTTTTTTTTTTTTTTTTTTTTTTTTTTCCCATAAAGTTAATGTTTTGTTTGCAATGGAGTGTTTACTTTGAAGTTGCCAAAATTGATTTGACCACTTGCGAGTTTTGGGCTGTAAGGCAATTCTAGTTGTAGACATCAATCTTTAGGTGTAGTAAATGCTAATACTGTATGATTTGTAATACATACATAAGTATTAACATTCGCAGTCATAAGGTATGATACATTTTAGAGCCTTAAATTGTTTAAAAGAACTTCTGAAATTCAAATTATTATTAATTATTATTATTATTATTATTAATGAAATTAACAAACACATGTGGCAGTCCGGGATAATTACTAAGGAGCTTCAATTCAGCCTGGGATAGCTTTGAACATTTCTGGACAGCATTAACTCCCAGATTCAAATAATCCCACCACCACCCATCCGGGCATATTGCCTTGTTTATACATCTTGTAGCTTCATACATACCTGACAAGCAATAATCAACCAAATATCATGATCACATACCTTCAATCAGCTTGAGATTGGTGAAAACTCCATGGTTCTATTTTGCTTTGTTCCTTGTTTATCTCCGCAAGAGCCTCAAGCTACATTCCACTCCTCGAGCGTGCGTGCATATATACATGTGGGACTGAAAATCGATCAATACTCGTCGGTGTGTGTGTGTGTGCGTATGTATGTGTATCCATCATGTGAGCTTAGAGAGTGGTGAGTTACCCTCAACCTTCATAGCCAGTATAGCATAGATGATGTAATCACAGGAGAGGTAGGGGGAAAGGGGTGATGCTTGGAGCTGCTTGTGTGGGGGGGGGAGTAGGGAAAGGCTAGGGGAAGTGAAGGAGGGTCTGGGGATGAACCTTAGTTCATCACAAGGCTGATAGGGCTGATATTGCACTATGTAAAATTTGAATGCTTGGCACGAAACATGCTGACGCCTTAGACAATTTTGTTCAATTTAGCAAGAATTTATGCCGGTGTCTCAGACCTGTCTCCCATTGGAACACTGGTTAATGTCATTGAAATGTGTTTATCAGCAAAGATGGCGACTGCTGTGGGCTTCACAATATCCAGATAACACATTTAATTTGATGAAACATTCACCTTGTCTAAGGCAATCTTCATTATATCCTTTCTGTGCTCTAGAAGTTTTGCTCACACTCCTATGCATTGGCCATACTAGATTAACACCTAGTTATTTGATGTCGTCACCCCATGATTCACTTTCAGAATGCCGGCCTTGCCGTGTCCATCTCTCTGTTGGTCATGTTCTTGTTGAGTGCCCGCTTTATTCTCCCTCGCGTACTGTATGTTTTGGCAGGAAAACTTACTCTGACATTTTGATGGATTCACCATCTTTTTCCATTTACCCTATTGTTTGTTTTCTTACGTCTTCTTCGCTCCTTGGTTGAATCTGATTATTGGTTATCAAGTGCAGATTTTTCATTTGTACTATGCTTATGATACGTACCCGATATTGTCAGATGCTTACTTTTTGTCTGTATGTATTAATGTTTATCTTTTTCTATTGTTATTATTAATTTTTATAATTAATTGTTCTTGCTAAAAGACTACTCTTTTGTTTAAATCTATTGTGCCTTCTTCATATTTTCAAATATTTTTATTTATTATATTGTATCTATTCATTGTCGATAGTATCAATTGCTTGCTTTTGCGATTTCCTTAGTTTATTTGTACAATAAATTTAGGTTATTAGTAGGGTAGTAATATTTAGAGGTCACTTGAAGCATGCTATGCTTACAGGTACCTACCCAATAGCACTATCATTAGTGATAGCCATTTGTATTTTGTACTATTGTTAATGTCTTGTCAAGTTTCCAATTTGATTTTAATAGCCAATTTTGACACTAATTGTAGTTTCTTTATTCATGCAGAGTTTAGTAAAAATTTACCAGAACGTCCCCGACTTCCCAAATTGACTAATTCCTTGAACGTGACGATAGTGCGTTGTTATGTGTGCGATTAGTTTGCTTGGGAAACAGATTAACCAGTTGAAGTGAGGAAAAGATATGCTGAGTATTTTTAATCTTTGCTAAATGCAAGAGATGGAAGAGAAGCAGTGGTTGATGGAGATAGGTTATCCAGGCCACCCAGGTGGCAGGGAATGAATGAAAGGATTGAGGAAAATGAGGTGAAAGAAGCAGTGAAACAAATGAAAGCCGAGAAAAGCAGAAGGTTTGGATGGTATTGCTGTGGAGTGTATAAAGAAGGGTGGAGATGTGATAATAGGTTGGTTGGTGAGACTTTTCAATGTGTGCTTTGTGATGTCAAGGGTACCAATAGACTGGAAGAGTGCATGTATTGTGCCGTTGTACAAGGGGAAGGGAGATCGGCAGGAGTGTTCAAGTTATAGAGGAATTAGTTTATTATCAGTGGTTGGAAAGCTGTATGGCAGGGTGTTGATAAGAGAGGATAATAAAATGTACGGAAGTTGCAATAGGAGAAGAACAGTGCGGTTTTAAGAGGGGAAGAGGGTGCGCGGATCAGATGTTTGCAGTAAGACAGTTATGCGAGAAGTATTTAGAGAAGCATAAGGAGATATTTTGGGCTTTTATGGATTTGGAAAAAGCGTATGATCATGTGGATTGAAGCAATGTGGAAGGTGTTAAGGATTTATGAAATTGGAGGAAATTTGTTGGAAAAGAGTTTTTATGAAGGGAGCAGAGCATGTGTTAGAGTAGGAAATGGTGAGTTGAGCGAATGGTTTGAGGTAAAGGTAGGTTTGCGACAGGGTTGTGTATTGTCACCATGGCTGTTTAACATGTTTATGGATGGTGTGGTGAGGGAGGTGAAAATGAGAACTATGGGAAGAGGATTGGGTTTAGCAGGAAAGAATGGTAGAGATTGGGAGTTGAATCAGTTGCTGTTCGCTGATGACACAGCGTTGCTGGCGGATTCTGAGGAGAAATTGCAGCGGGTAGTCGAAGAGTTTGGAGTGGTTTGTGGGAGGAGGAAACTGAAGGTGAACGTCAATAAAAGTAAAATAATGGTGTGTAATAGGGGTGAATCTAGATGTGAGGCTGGATGGGGAATTATTGGAACAAGTAGAGTGTTTTAAATATTTAGGAGGAACGATAAGCAGGAGTGGAGGTATGGAAATGGAGGTAAAACAGAGAGTGTGTGAAGGACGGAAAGTTTTCGGAGCAATGGGAAGTATGTGGAAGACGAGAAATCTCAGAATGAAAGTAAAAAGTGTAATGTATCAAGGAATTGTTGTGCCAACAGTGATGTATGGGGCTGAGACATGGGCTCTGAAGAAAAAGGAGAGAAGAAAGCTGGATGTGATGGAGATGAGCTGCTTGAGGAGTATGTGTGGAGTTACTCGTAGAGATGGATTGAGGAATGAAGAGATACGAAGGAGAGTGGGGCAGCAGGAACATATGTCAGCCAGAGTGGACAGAAGGGTGCTGAGCTGGTATGGTCATGTTGAATGAATGGGAGATGAAAGGCTTACAAAGAGAATATATGAGTCAGATACAAGGGGAGATAGAAGGGCAGGAAGACCCCCATTGAGATGGAGAGACTGTGTAAGACAAGCTTTGGATGATAGAAAAATGACTATAGATCAGGCAAAGGAAGTGGTAATAAACAGGAATGAATGGAGAATGCTTGTGAATAGTTGAGTGAACACGTGGTCATTTGGGGGAAGGGGTCGGGCGGGCTTGTGGCTTTGACTCCGCTACATGTCTGCCTGCCGAGATCGGAGCCTCTCCGGGTGGTCGGGGGCCGGGGGAGTGCTGGAGCGACCTTGGTGACCCTGGTCTCTGGGTATTCTCCTGGGTGACCTGGATGTGTGTGAATTTTGTGTTTTGTCTGTGTTTGTTCGCTGTTTTGTCTTGTGTTTTGTGTTTTCTTGTTCTTGCTCTGTCTTGAGTCAGCCACCCCCAAGAAAATAAAAAAAAATAAAAATAAAATAAAATAAAGGAAAATAAAATTAAACAAATAGGAAAAGTGGGGATTGGGCCTGAGCATATAGATAGATAGATAGCTAGATGTAGTAATGTACACCCTATGTGGTGGATTGTGTTCTTTTATTTATAAATTATTGTTTTACTTAACCCGGAAACTGCGGGAAGACTTAAGAGTTCCCCCGGCGGACTGCTTAGCAAGCGAGTGCAAGAGCGAGAGAGAGAATATCGATCGACTGTGTCTCAGTGGCCTTGGGGGAAATTGGCGGGAAAGCAGGTTGCCTCACCCATACATTATATAACTCGCAGCCTATATCTCCGATTTTGACCATCCAAACGCTGTTTTCACTCGTTTTATTGTTGTTTCAGGTTAATACCTTTATAATCAACCCATAATAGGCGCGTATGGATAAGTATTAATGCTATTTATGGTAAAATTAATATTTTAGTGATGGAAACAGCTCAAATACGTCAGCACAGGGGGACGTTTCTAATTACCCCCATGCGCACTTGTTAGGTTAAGTGTTGTTTCCACATAGCGATTTTGATTAGTTGTTTTGTCGTTTTACTGTGTTCGTATAAGTTTTGGTTTGTTTATTTTGCAAGTTTTACATTATAATTGGCTAAGGCCAGCCCTATGAGAGTTTTGTAGTGTAACTCAGTGGTTGGGTTAAACTAATGTACTGTACTGTATATATATATAAAAGTAAAAAATGTCTTTAAAGTGTTTGTGTATGTATGACTACTAGAGATCCATCTTTTCTCAACCCTGTCTTGTGTGAAACAGGTCTTTTTTTACCCTCCCTGCGTAACATTAGTTTGGGGATTTTAAGACGTTTCACCTTATTAGTTTGGCGATTATAAGACGGCCGCTCTACCTCATTTCTGTGCGAGCGATAGTGAGCCTGTAATTTAGGCGAAACGGGACATTCTTCTATCCAAATATGTAGGCCTACTAAATTAGCTTGAAGGAGGTCTTGGTGGCATTTATTAGTTTGAAGGCAACCTTGGGAAGTATTTTCTTAGTTTAGGATGCAAGCTAAAATTGCATTGCTTACAAATGGCAAAAACAATCAGAATCTTCAATAATAATTACTATAAGCATTATAATACTGTATCATATTAACCCCCAAGATGTCGCACCAGATAGTGTTAAACTGCATGAAATCACCTAATGATAGCCTAAGTCAGATGTGAAACTACATTTTAGGTACATCTGATTTTTCAAAAAAAATTAGTCAGAATCTGTTGATGGCCAATGTAATACAGGTTACTGATGACTATAAGCTTTAACCCGTCCAGCCCCAGCGACGCGTCTGGCGCGTCGGCGATGTATGTAACGCACAGCCCCAGCGACGCATCTGACGAGTCACCCTAATTGCTCCGACCGTAACCTCAGGTGTAGCCACTCGAGAGGGCTCAGATTTGTATGGGAACTGTGTACGTATCCCACACAACCGTGCCGATGGTTGAAAACTCTCAACGTCCACGTGCGTGCGCGTGAGTGCGCAATAACCTGTTTTTTTGGGGTAATTGCCTTCAATTTTTTACTCTTGTAAAATACGTTTTCGGGGGCTCTGTAGGACCATTCTTTAAGCTTTTTGAGCGGTTTTTCGTGGTTTTTCCTTCATTCCTAACCCATTCGCTATTGTTTCTGGAATACATTTTTTTTTTTGAAAACCGGCCGGGTTCTGGTGAACAAACAATACAAAACTAGCCGGGGCTCCACGGGTTAATGTTTTTTTTGTTTTTTTGTTTTTTTAAATGGAACATTTTTAAGTTAATGTGAGCGCTCGTGAATCCACTTGGAGAATTGGCGCTCGAACAAATAAAATACCAGCATATTATTATTTATTATTATTACTATCCGATGCCCTAATTTACGATATTATTATAGGTTTTTACCTGTTTGGGTTTGGGTTTTGGCTGTTCCCAGAACACATCCCTATTTACTCCATTAATTTTAGGGTTCGCTATACGATTTTTCTATTTAAGATGGGGTTTTCAGGAACGTAACCCAATTGTAAATCGAGGGAGACCCTGTACAGTAGTGTGGAAATTTACAGCCTGTTTGCTCCAGTTCTCCCTGAGTTTGAAGAGGCTAGGGGCAACAATATGTAGACTCGGTATAATGTATAGACTAGAGTTAGTAATCAGAAACACATAAAGGAAAGAAACACACACATCATCACTCCACTAAAATATATATTCCAGAATTTCCAACACCTACAGAAATAATTTTACATTATATATTTTACATAAAACATTTACAACTCTGTAGAATATACTGTAATTCCAAACATACCACAATAAACTATGCAGCATGCTAAATTGTCTCATTGACCCTTCCGATCAGACACTGCCAACTTTTGTTTTGTTCCCGCTACCTCCAGGTGATCTTATTCAGCTTAAGAAGAATCTGTAGGAGGGTTTATTGAAATACAGTAATCCCTCATTTAGTCATAAATCAATTATCTGAAAAATAATGTTAGTCAAAATTGTTCATATACAATAAATTGTTCAGTCATTTGAACATCTCAGTCAGTGTTTTAAATTATCAATGAACTATTCTTGAGGGCTTGAAGTATGTAGCTATGAAATTGATGGCAGCACAGGATAAAGACAATATACTGTGCTGTAACTAACAATATTAGATTATACCTGGGATAATTTATATATACAGTATAGCCCTATCCAAAGGATAAATAATTTATACATAAAATTACACTAATCCAAGTCTTCAAAATTCCCAACCATTTTTCATATGGTATAATTATAAGGTCTACTGTTATCCTTTCTAAGCCAAATCAAATCATCTACAAGTAGCATTCTTAAAGTCAAGAAGCCGTCGTTCGATCAAACAGGTTAATGTTGTATTGGCATGCAGATTTGAAGCCATCCATTAAATTATCACAACACAGTCTTCAAGAACGGTCATGTTGAAATTGATGTACAGTCAGTAAAGAAAGTTCTGTCACCCTTCTTGCCATCTATGATCCCTGTGAGCACAATATTTAAATATAGGAATCTAATTTAATATTTAAAAGTCCAGTTAACTGCATTTAGTTAGGTATTTATACATAAACACTTATGTTAAAGTAAAAGAATACAATAATATTGGTACAGTAATGTTAGGCAGTATTTTATACCTGTTGTATGGAGAGCCAACTATATATTTAAAATGTTCAGATACAGATAACTAACCTTTTTGATACAGGTATACCTTTCACTTCTTTTATCATTTAGCATGTCATTAATCTAAGTGCATCATATTGTCTCATTTATTGGCTTACTGTTTATAAGGATCATAAATGGACAAGACTGACAGAAATTACCTACTCAATTGTGTAGGGCGTCCAAAAAGTCCGGACCCATGGGGAAACGGATTTTAATTCTTTCAATCAGATGACGCCAATTCTTGTTATATTCTATAGCAGCGACTGACAGTGTCTACCAGATCCACTGTGGCCGTGTGTGTCGGGGTGTAACATCGAGGGTAGTTGGGCCTCAAAGAACGTCATTTCAGTTCTCTGAGTTATCAGTGCCCAATTTCTTATTGTTTTTTTTTTTGGGGGGGGGGGATTAAGGAGTGTATCCATTAACCATCTAACTTGGGCAGGTGTTGCTTAAGTTGAATAAAATTATATGGATATGGCTAGAATATAAAAAGTGTCATCTGATTGAATGAGTTACGTTAAATATTTAAAACGACGCACTGCATCGAGTCCCTGTTTTTTTTTTTTTTTTTTTTATTCAACCCCCAAAATAGAAATACCAGATGAACAAATAATTAGAGGATTCGATCAAGTTCAAGGTTAGTAATTATGTCCTAGAATGCACATTAACAAATTCCAATAACATTATAGTTTTCATATTTAGGGTATAGACACTTGTGCACTAGGTCCAGACTTACGGGAAATCCTGTTTTCTGTGTCGATTGAATGTGAAGAACTCTGAAACTCCACAAAGTCAGTCAACTTGAAACTCACTACGATTTCCAGAACCAAGTCATATTGGGGGCGGGAGGCTAGGAATCCTCCTCCGCTTGTAGACTTTACCTACTTGACGAGACAGATAAAGGGGCGAGGGAACGCGAAAGTGGTCCCGGCCCCAAAGAATTTGAACTTTAAATATTGTTTCTGTTCGGCCTCTGTCTTGAGTCGGCCATCCCCAGCTATGGGGTATGTGCCTGAGTATATACATACATACATACATACAAACAAGTCAGATTACAAAGGAAAGCAAGCAGCAACAGATCTACTGTGCTTTAGAACTATGAATCTCCCGAGTCATATTTGGGCCAGAGCATTTCTGCTACCGCTTTTTATGAGTTCAGGAATGCAGTAGATAGTAATAATAATAATAATAAGCATGTTACTTATTTCTCATAAGCGCCAATTTTTCCGAAGAATTCACTAGCGCTCGAGAGAAAGAAAAAAGAACAAAATCAATGCATTAAATTATGAAAAACATGTATCCTTCATTCACTGTTCCCCCCTTCACTCACTCAACCCCACAATTTGCCGGAGGATAACAGGTTTTTCACAATACGTAGACGGAGGTCTTTTTAAAAATGCATCAAAAGAAGGCTTATATACAACACACATTTAACAATCACTAGCAGTGGCAAAATAGCCTAAACTCTATAGCCATCGGTCATGACACCTCTCTCAAGATCATAGCTTCTCTCAAAGAGAAAAGTCTTAAGTTGTCTCTTGAAGCATTCAACAGAACTCAGTTGTCTCATGGACAGCGGAAACCTGTTATACAACCTCGGAGCCATGTAGGAGAATGACCTCTCAAAGAAAGAAGACTGCTGGAAAGTAGTATGTACTGTATATATGCATTAAGATTATAAGGGAGTTGAGTTGCCTGGCTTGGTGGAGTTGGTTAATGCTTTCAATTAGATTACACCATTGTTTTTATTATAAAGTTGTATGGCTACCTCCAGATAAATTTGTCCAGTTTACGAAGGACCTCTAGGAATCAAATGAGTAAAAATTAACTTCCATTGTAAAAAAAAAATAGGTTTAAAGAAGGTTTGAGAAGGGTAATAATAATAATAATAATAATAATTTGTTCTTGAAAGAATATTGTTAGTTGCCATTTTAATGTAAACATACAAAGGTACGTTAAATAATAAAAGTTAAATCACTATCAATATCTCCAACTTATTTTATTTATTTATTGTACCCTTCATTTTGACAGTGTACTGAACCCTGTTACTCCAAAAGGTCACTCATAAGCTGAATAAAATAGTTTGCAGGTAGCCAGAATAATGCTCGATTTGGTGCCATCTGCTTGAAAGGGTAAATTACAGTTGATCAGTACAAAATATGTAGCGTAGTAAGTTTATAATGTTAAAGGCCCACTTCATTATACACTTGTAACATTAAACATGCACTTATGTAAGCTATACTCTGTTCATCTTAACTTGGCAGCCAATTCTCATCCCCTATAGGTAGTGCCAACGAACTTGACAATAATCTTGACCCCTTGACTTCTTATAACTCAAAATAAATGAAAGCAATTGGGCTGAAATTCCTATCATTTGGGAAGAGTTCACCAGGTAATAGGTATGGATATTTACAGCTTTTGAGTTATGAAGAGGTCAGGGGTCAAGCTTTTTGTCAAGTTCATTGTCACTACCTATACTGTAGTACTATATGATATATAGTAAATGAAAGCGATTGCTGTTGTTGTTAAGGTGTGGAGAAACTGGAGAAATTGAATAACTGTAGAGCTACCATATCTCCAAAAGTGAAAACAAAATGCATTGATAGTAATAGTAACTGTGGGGAGAAATATAGTAGGCCTTATGAGTTGCCAAGATCGAACTGACTACAGCCCTTTGATTTTCTGTGATCCGTGCTCAAAGTTCCAAAACGTTATTCTTAGGGAATGATTCCGAAAACATACAAATCGGTACCATCCATAGGGGTAAAATTTTAAGCAAAATCTTCAATAAATGGCCAATAAGTGATGTGGAAACTTATTGACCAGGGTTATTGCATCAAAATTACATCTCCATGACAGTAAGAAAAATGTCTTATAGAATATACAGGTAATTGTCTAATCCTTCGGGCCAGCCATGTGGGAGTTCTTTTGGGGAACTCAGTAGTTGTCATAAACTTTTATATGATGATCGTTGTCAGACTATTTGGTTTAGGACTGGCTTGAATTGCAAAAGGCCTTATGCAATAATTTTGTAAATATAGACTATTATCTAGAGTCAAGGAATAGACCACATAAGTGAGAAATAATTTTATTGTTTAAGCGTATTGTATCAAGATGAACTGCAAATATATTTTTGTACATGTTTAAATTATATATCAGTGAAAATAATATCTATTAGCATTCAAGATTCATAATACTGTATTTACTAAGAAGTTCATACACTACACTTCTCATTGTAATGCAAACATAGCCATATAATTGAGAAGTACCATACAGCTGTTTATTATAATTTGATCTTTTGAGTATAGTGATGCTTATCTTATTATTCTGGCTATTGTTAGAGGACTTTTTCAGTTTAGGAAGTACTTCTGGTAGTCAAAGTGTTCAAACAGTTTTGACCTAACTGGGCCTGGCTACTCAAAGATGCCATAAGTTACAGCAAGGTGAGAGGCATGACTATTTAAATTAACAACTTATTCCTTTCTTATGACATCAAAACTTCCCTTTATTCAGGAAATGTGGGCTACCATAAGTTATAATATCCAGTCATGACGTCTTATTTTTAAGTATTAATGGCACAAGAATTACGATGTCAACATTTAGGATACAACGATCAAAAGGTAATTTATTGTTGTAAAGTTTTTGAGACCCTGGTCCAGATTTCCAGAGGGCCAACCTAGGGGGTATTACATAAGATATTGTATTGGCGAATTTGGATGGCCAACAATTGTCCGGCAACTTATCTATGACCTTATGGTAAATTTTGAAACTAGATTGAATTGGTTTTGTGTTTTTCTTATTTAATATTTTTGTTTTGTTAAATCTTCGATGCGTATTTCCACACAGTAGATTATATACAAACAAGTTTAAATACCGCTCGATCCACAGAGAGCGTGGTTTCAGTCCTTTTTACTGTAGTACAGTACAATATAAACTTACAACAACACAGCCCCATCATGTCATCACAGTGGCCGATGTTGGTATAGCGCTAACAGTGTCCCAGCAAGACTCAACAAAGTCCCCCGTGAAGCACTTGCACCTGGAAAATCTGTACCACACCAGCCTTAACCGTGCTACAATTAGGCAGTAACAAAATATCACCGTAACTGCCACAGAGGCTGATTTCACCACCAAAGTGGCGGGCGTTTGGGTCGCTGAATCTCCACTCCAGTGATTTTGATAAGTTCTTTTGTCTATATATTGTGCAGTTACTTTTTGGTTTGTTTGTTTTGCAAGTTTTACATTTTAATAGATGAATTTAGTTGACCTAATTCTTATGATTTTGTACATAAGCTGGCAGACCTGAATTGCCGATAAATTTTAAAGGAAAATTCACTTGCATGATACCAGCTTAAGCTGATTAAATTCCTCCAATGTTTGCTAGAAGTTAAGTAAAATGACACCATCATATAGAAGAGGTTAACCCCTTCAGTACAAAGATACCTTCCTTCTTATTATCCTGGCTATCATTAAACAATTTTATCAATTTGAGAAAGCATGAATGAGGTACAAAGGGTTAATTGAGTTTTTCATTACGAGTACAGGTCAAAGGATGAGTTGAGTTTTTAGTTAGTTACTTTGCCAATCCAATTATTAAAAGTCCTCCCAAGAGTTAATACAATTGCCTTATGTTAGCCAGAAGAAAATGAAAATGCCAGCACAGTATGAAGAGTTTAAATGCACTGCTTGCTGTGCCGATCTAGACTTCCAATCAGCTGAGCCAAATATACTGCTCAGAAGTAGTCGGCACATCAGCTAAGCCGATTATCACACACAGCTTAACTTCCACTGATGAGTACAGTACATAGTACAAGCTCTCCTTATGTAAAGGCCCACTGAAACTGACTAACTGACTTTGCAATTTTCACATTGTTGTAAGTAGTTTCAAACAATTTCAAGTATTTATACTGGTAAATGTCTGTTCTTGCTGGGTGGCACCCATTATGGGGTTTAAGTAAGGGCTACTACCCTAACAGTGGTTCTGCAGAGTCCCACTGTTAGCCACACTGTCCCAAAGTACCCACAAGTGTTAAAGTGGTGCTGGGGCCAGGTGTTCCCAAATAACTGTTTTATTCCAGTTGGGGAGTCCCCGCTTCTTACGCTAGCTAGAGTGCCACCTCTAGGTGACCAAGGCTCACGCTTGCAAGTATGTCCGTCTGTCGTGTATGCATGCATCTAAGCCATTTAAAATCAATTATTTATTTATTTACTTATTATTATTTTTTTTTTGGGGGGGGATCAGATCCTCTGATAGCACATGTTCCTCACCTGGTTAATGGTAGATTACTGCCTTGATATTAACCATGCGAGGATTATATTTAAGGCTGAAACTTGATTAGAACTGTGAAAGAGTTAACAAGTTATTTTAATAAATTTTATATTAGTATGTAGCCTAATTGTATTATTTTATAAACACAATATTGACAAAGATTAACAGTAGGTATTATTAGTAAATTTCCAAATTTTTCATTGAAATTACTGTGGAGGTTTAGGTTAGTTTTAAAGGGCCACTGTGGTTCCCCAGGTAGTGCAACTTGAGAGACTACCGTGTCAATTATCTTAAGTGGACTCAGTTATTCACTAATATATACACACTTAAGCCACCCCTCTACACTTATGACATCACCTGTCCTGTAAATCACCAGAATATCTCTTTAGAAGTGACTTTACTCAGATTGTCAAGAGATATATCCTTCTCTAGTATATTCATTATTAGTAGGCTTGAAATATTGGCATCTATCATCTGCAACTCAGAGAGATCTATAGCAAATGGGCAATAAATGTCCACACCTATTTCCTGGCTATCTCTCCCAACTGGTAGAAATACCTGTTCAAGCTCAATTACTCTAGTCTTTTTTTAGTTATGGATGTTAGTGGTCAAGATTTCTAGCCTAAATGTAGTGAATAGATTACAGCAATGTTAGAATACTGGTGTAGGATTTAGTGATTGTTGTGGTAATTTTTAGAATAGCGATTATGCGGTGTGACTTATTTATTACTGAAGTTATTTCTTTCAGTATTATTAAAATTTTCTGTGTAACGTACTGTACATCCTTAGAGGATTTTATTCAGTTTAAGAAGGACCTGTAGTAATCATATGGGTCATTGGGATGGCTTTACGCCCTTTGAATCCTGGAGGTCCTTCCTTGACTGAGTAAAATCATCTTTTGTTAGCATGACACCAACATTTGGGAAAGATTAAATGAGATCTTACAGAAGTTACAGGAGCACAATTTGCGATCGTCGACTACAGTAGTTAACTTAAATAATGATATATCTGTCACAAATAACTGTTTTCAACTCGTATGCCATGTTTTTTCATACAGTAATTGAACAGGGACTTAATATTGTAAGGATTATTTCATGTCTATTACAGTACCGTCAAAATCCAAAGTTCCTTCCCAACTTTGCTGTTAGTGAAGGTTGTTGAAAGCATGAACATCTAAACAACTGTTTGTGAGAGACTGAAATTCTCTTGGTAATCAGTGGTATGGTTAAATAATGTATGAATAATGTATAATTAATAATGTATAATAATAATTATAATAATAATAATAATAATAATGTATAATGTATATTTTGTATAATGAATAATGTATGAATAATGTATGAATAATGTATGAATTGTATAGTCAATAGCTTCTCAAAACCTTGATGATAATGATGTGTGTGAGATATAGGGAGAAGTACTTTAAATCAACTTCTTTATGGTGTGAAACAAAAAGGGGTAGTTATAGGTTCTTGAACTATGTGAACAGAGTCAAGGAAAAGTGGTAGTAACCTAATATTACACAGTTTATGAGTTAGGTTGTAAGTAAACTGTTGATTTTGATTGTACACTCGGATGCCATAGCCCACTCATAATGTTTCGCAGACTTCACCTATTTTTAATTATGAAAGTATGTCTCTGGAAACAAAATTAAAAGAATATAATTTTCTATGAATCAACTACAAAACGATGTATAGGCCTACTATTTATTGAAAAACGATGTATAGGCCTACTATTTATTGAAAAACAAGTTCTGTCCGAAAATAATTCCAGATATATATGATTGCATAAAGAAAAACATAGAGGTACCACGAATCCTTATGAGTGGGCTAGAGACTATGGCATCCGAGTGTACATACATAAATTATATATTGCACTGTCATCATGGTTTCTTTGTAATATTGAGGCAATTAATAACCTCATCCAACTTCAATACATTGGTCTTTCATAGTCTTTTGGATTAAGGTACAGTATTAGTATGTATTGCTATGATTTTATTTGCATTTGAAGTTTGTAATATGGTATTAGCAATAAAATGCCACAAAATATGGATTTATTATTAATTACACGATAAACTTTATATCAAGTAGTAAATTCACAACAGATAAATACATGACTGGAAAATTTAAACTCACAGATGGAAATAAATTTGAATGTAATTTCACATCAGTATCAATTGAAGATCTGAAACTGTTGTATTTATAGCAAGCACTATTTTCAATATGTGAGTTTTAGCTCTCCAAACTTTATATAATTACTGTTACATCTTCTGGAATCTAAATGACAAGGCAACTAAGACACAAATTTCCAAGATGTACCTTTACTTTATCTCCACCTCAAGAAACATATCAACCTTATCTCACCTCAAGAAACATATCAACCTTATCTCATATGGCAAAACAAAATGGAAATCTCACTTAGGAATTTCCTAGCATAACCTAGCTGGGGCCAATTTCACTTCAAGAAACATAGCAACCCCACCTCAAATTGAAAAAAAAAAAAAAAAAAAAAAAAAAAAAAAAATGGAAATCGCCCTTATGGATTTCCTCGCGTAACCCGGAGCTACAAAACAGTCGGCCCAATGCCCACCACATAAACACGGATATTCCACTACAAACAGTTTCTCAAAAGGATTACGGCAACATCTAAGCAACACTTTGGCACAATCAGCGTGCATTCTATCGCCCTGAAATGATGCTGAAATGTAAAGGCCGAGCCGCACGAGCAAATTTACCAGCAGATTTATGTCGTTGTTTGGTACCCATTACCACCTGTCAGATCTTTTTGACAGATTTGGGTTATCATCCGTTATGATCTGACTATCATGGCAGATTTGAATTATCTATTTGTGTTTTAATCTGACCAATAGTAGATGCAAGATTCAATATCTCCTCATGGGCAAGGTGAAAAACCTCTGAGCACAGACCTGGGTACAGCATACATTTCTATTCCGACAATGTGGTTCCGGTGAAAGTGTTCATGCAACTTGGGCTTTAGAGAAAGGTGCACTTTACAGAACGAAAGGTACAATATACACTCACACGTCACAGTAACAGTTTGGGTTTTGTTAATACAGTATTAGATCAGCAATATAGAAGTTTAAGGAAGGTATTTTTATGTGAAAGGAGAAGATTGGTGCAATATGCAGTGTATAAGATGTAATTGCAGTATATTTTATGTAACTTACAAGAACAAATATATACTGTAGATCTATTCTGTTGGAGCTAAAGAATTAACAAATGACAGGAATGAATGGAGGAAGTTTGTTAGAGAGAGTACATGAAGGTCTCTGGACCCTTTTAAATGACAAACCTGGAAGGTCTTTATCCCAGATGTTGATGTGAAGAGATCTTGTCCGGAAGTATAACATCTGAGGTGAAGCCATTGATTTCGGGGGCTGATGAGTGATTGGTGCTTCTGAATGCTTGTGTGCTTGCAATTTGTGGACAAACTGTTATATGTGTTCTTCTCCTGTCACCTCTTTTTCCTTGCTTGTGTCTCTTGCTGATCCTCCCTACCCCTTGTGGGAGTAAGGGCTGGGTACTGACTGACTGACTGACTATACTGTTATATAGGTCGTAATTTCAATTTGTTTTATATGATAGCCTCAAAATTGGTGCTGTATAAGTATAGCATGTTTTATGACAACAAAATATTGATAATTATACTGTATATGTGCATTAAGTATGGTATAACATGTGTAATGTGACAGAAGAACATTGTTAACAAGATGAGAATAATAAGATAAGTGATCAAAGGTAGAGTATGAGGATAGGTACAGTTTATAAGGTATGTAAGAGGTAAGATATGTGGTCAGGGGTAGTGTATGAGGATAGGTAGCCTACAGTTTATAAGGTATAGAAGAAGTAAGATAGGTGATCAAAGGTAAAATATGAGAAGTAAGAAGTTAGATAGGTGGTCAGAGCTAGAATATGAAAATAGGTACAAATATAAGGTATAGAAGCAGTCAGAGGTCGAGCTGGAAACAATAAGGTATAGAAGAGGTAACAAATATAGGTAAAGCATGAGACCAGGTAGAGATCATAAGGTACAGGAGAGGTTTTATAGGTGGTCAGGGATTCAGGGGTATGGTATGAGGGCCGGTGTGGGCTGTACTTGCGTCACCCTCTGTGTGGCGGGAACCTTCTTGTCAGACGGGGATAAGGGCGGCTCCAGTGGGTATTGGCCAAACCTGAGAAAATAAAAGTTGTATTTACTCCATTTGGTATAGGTAAATCCTCTTAATTTCGGACTCCGGGCTTCAGGAAACCCACAAATTATGGACTTACATAAAATGTCCAATAATAACAAGGGAAGTGTCTGAAGTTTGAACAATGGTATTCACTCTGAACATCTACCTCTCTCTGTCTGAAAAATTAATATACAGTTGGAACTTTCACCCTGGTCTTTCTAACAAATTGCAATAATCTGGGGTGTTTCACTCTTCCAGGCAGGGTCATCCTGATTAGGCCAAAAAGAGAGGGGTTTTACTTACATGTCACATGTGTATGTGTGTGTTTATATGTGTGGTTTAAAGGACTACAGTAATCTTTCATTGTGGTACTGAAGGGACCACTATAAAGTGCATCTATGACAGCTTGGCTCAACCTGTGTGTATCCTATGACAGTAGTTTACAATTCATCATACACATTATACCTGTATTATATTATACATATATAATTTGTAAGCCCTATGGCTCCTTTGAAGAAAGTATTTCTGTTTAAACTTTTAAGCCTACATTCATTTGACTAGTGGGTCATGGGTATGTCAGATCCTTTTCTGTTCATTTTGACAAATATAAATTAAGGAGGTTGGAGGCACCAGCCAGTTAGGAAAGTAATCCCAGAGAGAACTTTAGGTGTAGCCTAGTATAAGGATTGCTAAACGTCCTGTTTCACCACCTGGCCACTTTTACCAATTTTTTTCTTCTTCTGTGCATCAGTTATGCAGATAGCAATTCTAGCTTGTTTTGAAGATACACACATTCGTGCTTTCTTAAATAAAACCACATTCGCTACATACCCTACATTAACTTAACTAAATTTAAATTTCTTATTTTGGAATAGGGATGCGTTGACCCCATCGCCTGCCACTTCTGTGGTGTAGTCAGCCTCTATAGCAGTGAACTAATGATCCTTCTCTTCAGAATACTCCTGTACCTGGAATGCTGCTGGTCAGGGCCACTGTGTAAAATAGCAAAACAGTGGTGGATGTGCTGTCCGGGTGATGGACTGCTCTGGGTCTGCTTTTTCGGTGCTAACAGTCTTGATCCATGTAGTGGAAATATCACTGCAGTATAGAGGCCTAGAGGCAGGTTCTGCCATGGCCATCCCTATAAAGCCCCGTCCACACGATCGAGCACTGCCCGTCGGGCACAAGGGAACTGTTCGATATGGGGCAAATTCAGCGGGCAAACCAGGGATATGCCCGTGCACGCAGTTGAGCGTAATCACCAGGCACTGTCCGGCAGTTTGCCGGCGGTCATTTGGTCATTTTGGCCCTCCAGGAAGGCCAAGTTGAACTGCCCGGCAGTTTGCCGGGAGGAATGGGGATAAAGGGGCCCGTGGAAGGAGGGAAATAAATGTGTACAGTAGCTTGATCTTTAACCCATTCAATACCGGTAACATCAATTGTATTATATTCTGGCAATTATAATAAGTCTTTACATGGCTTAGGAAGGACGTCTACCTATTAAAAGGCTACAGACGATATCAATTAATCCCTTTAGCTATCATATACCCTTTTAATCTTAATGCAATCGTCTAAATGTAGCTCAAAACAAATACAAAAATACTTCGCCGGTACAGAAGGGGTTAATAAATATATATATATATTTTATCCTATTATACGGGTATCAATCAGGAAAATTTGGTGGAATGTAAACAGGATGTAATGTGTGCAATCACTTATTAAATGTCACTGATGGTATGACTTTAATGTTAGCTTCAGAATAAAGTATGGGGAGCGTCCCCATTTATATTGATAAGTTATTATTAACAATATTATGAATATTTTATTAAGATTATTCCTATAAGTATGATGAAATATATTTATCTTATAAAAAACCCGTTGGAATCGCAACGACGAGACGATTCCAAATATACCATAATCTTGAATAGTCAAAATCAGACCAAAATCATCGATTTTCCTGGGCTTAATTAAACCCAGGCATTTTTTATTTTTTTGTTTCGATTATGGGAGAATGGCTGGTCGAAAATGAAATCTACGACCATGTATGGAAGCTGTCGGTCGAGAGAAATCGAATGACACCAGGTAGAATTCCCTAGGACTTATAGTTTGGGCTACAGAGGACTTTTTATAGTCCAAAAACTGGTCATTTGGGCCGTTCTGGGAGGCCAAGTCAAATTCGAAATTCCAAACTAATGGTCCGATTTCAATTCTGTTTGCGCCATTCGATTCAGCGTGTCAAAGTGTAGGCTACTTGTGGTATACATTTGAACAATATCCATAAATAGATAACTCGTCTATGGGGATTTTAAACTTTAAAATAGGCCTATTGGGCCTAAAAAATTGTCAAAATTAAAAAATCCATATACCGTTGGAATTGCAACGTGACGAATCCAGATATAGGCCTACCCTTAAAAACTCGAAAATCGAAAATCACCCGCCAAGTGCAAACATTTTCATGGGGTAAAATAAAACCCAGGCATTTTTGAACAAATATTTTCGATTCTGGGCGAATGGCTCGGCGAAAATGAAATAAAAGACGATGTATAGAAGCAGCTCGGCGAGAAAAATCGAATGGCACCAAGTATAATTCCCTAGGACTTATAGTTTGGGCTACAGAGGACTTTTAATGTCCAAAAACTGGTCTGGGCCTTTCTGGGAGGTCAAGTCAAATACGAAATCCTAAACTAATTGTCCGATTTCAATTCTGTTTGCGCCATTCGATTCAGCGTGTCAAAGTGAACTCATGGTTAAAATTTGAACAAAATCCATACTTAGATAACTCGTCTATGGAGTTTTTAAACTTTAAAATTGGCCTATTGGGCTAAAAATTGGTCAAAATTAAAATATGTATATATCGTTGGAATCGCAACGACGAGACGATTTCAAATAAACCATCCGCAATTGCATTATTTAATTAATTTTATGTAAACTTAGGTTGGATCGTCTCACTATAAATCTCACCTGCAAGCACTCTTGATTGAGTACTTCGCATATTGCTCGACAAGTTTCAGGAATAATGCGAGACAAACTATGCTTGGATAATCTTTTAGTATACTGCAAATAAGTGTAGCTGCATCCATTTGAAACAAACGTGAGGTGTTGCCTCCAGTCGAGCTTCTGCCGATATACACTCCCTCCTATTGGCATCTGCTTGGATATATAGGTTATATAACTGTCCTGTGATTATTGTTGTTGGGGACCATGGTGATCATACCGGACCCACTGACCCAGCCCTGCCGAGCTCCTACTCTGACCACTGGCAGACTTTGACTGGCCAATCACTGCCCGGCTGCCGTGTGGACAACACCGCAAGCGTGTTTAACAGACTTTGCCCAGTGAAGGGGCACAGCCCGCCGGACACTGCTCAATCGTGTAGACGGGGCTTAAGGGAGTTTCAAGATGAAGCAAGGTGTCAGACTTGAATTTGTCCGTTCATCAACACATTTAAATAATCAGTAAAACCCAAGGTGAATGTAAATTTTATCACATTTACTGTTAATTCCAGGATTCTAACTCGATTCTACTTCTGCCACACAACCCAGATTTTGTTTTTCTTTTCTATGTGAGTGAGGGAGATAAAAGCCAGAATTGCCTGTAGCGAGTGCCTCTCCCATAGTTGAAAGAGTGACAGGGCCAAAATCAAGGGACGTTCGAGCCAAAATGCCTGGACACACAGAGTTTGAAGCAATTTAAGTCATAGGAAGAGGGAAAGACTGATTCTGGGAGAGAGTTCCAGAGCTCAGCTGTTGAGTAGAAGAAAGTTTGAGAGTAACGTTTCACTCTTGGGTTGGAGAGTTGCACAGAGTAGGGGTGGGATTGAGTTGCAAGACGGGTACCACAGGCCCTACGTAAAGGAGGTGGTATACACTGGGAAAGCTCTGAGGAACACTGATTATTATAGTAGCGATAGAATAGCGAGAGAGATGCAACATTGCGGCGGAGAGAGAGAGATTGCAGAGAGTTGGTGAGTGGACGGGAGTTAATGATACAAAAGGCCTTCCTTTCAACTTTGTCTAGGAGAGCGGTGTGAGAGGAACCTCCCCACACAGGTGAACAATACTCAATACAAGGACGCACTATGCCCCTGTACAGAGCAAGAAGCTGTGCAGGGGAAAATAACCCCCTAAGGCGGTTAAGCACACCCAGCTTCTGGGAGGCTGCCTTAGCAAGACTGGTAATATGGCCCTTCCAACTGAGAGCAGAAGAAAAAGAGACACCAAGAATATTGAGAGAAGATGAAGGATTGATTTTTGTATTGTTGAAGAATAAGGGATAGTCCGCTGGGAGTTCCTTACGGGTAGATAGATGGAGAAATTGGGTTTTGGAAGCATTAAAGGTAACAAGGTTTTCTCTGCCCCAATTGGAGATAGTATTTAGATCAGAATTTAAGAGTTCTATGGCTTCATTACGTTTGTCGTTGAGGGATTGCTGGCTGGGGCGTTCTGAAAAACTAATGGAGTAGTGTAAGGTTGAGTCGTCTGCGTATGAATGGATGGGAATTGAGGTACAGTTGAGGAGATCATTTATAAAAATTAGAAAGAGAATAGGAGATAGGACAGAGCCCTGAGGAACACCGGAGTTTATAGGGTGAGGAAGTGAACAATGGCCGTCCACAACTGCGGCTATGGAACGGCCGGAAAGGAAATTAGAGACAAAGGCACAGATGGAGGGATAGAAACCGAAGGAGGGTAGTTTAGAAATTAAAGATTTGTGTCAGACTCTATCGAAGGCTTTCGATATGTCTAGTGCAATAGAAAAATGGCTCAATGTTTCGTCTGAATACTTGTCAATTGCTGGAGTGGCTAGGTCTTCACTATACACTGAGATACAGTGCAGGGTATGATGCTGTTGATGGAGGCATATCACATGTAGGTCAGTAGGACTAGAATAGATGGTTTGTGACTTACCTTTCAATGTACATACTAGAATCTTCCATTGCCTTCTTATAGTTATCCTTGAGTGACAGTATCAACAGTCGTTGTCTTGTTCTTTTTGTTATATTTCTGTGATAAAGTTCCATGTGACACCTATTCAGTTTATTGCTTGCTTTGGTAGGAAATATCTCCTGTATGTGCTGCATACTGAATAACTTAGGCTACACAGTTCAAGCAATGCTGTGACTTTTCTGCTAAGACCAGTCAGTCATCTAGTCCCTAGTTCTAGATATCATAGCATAGATTTCTCCTTAAGCATGACTGGTGTCATGGTTTGTTGCACTACATTTGTGAAGATTCTGGGTTCCACATTGAGTGTGAATGTTTGCTGAAAGGATTGTGGTGCGTCCTATGTGAGGGAACTGAAGGTGATTGTGTGTGTGTGGGACTTTGTGTGGGTATTTACCTATGAAGACTCTCTGGAAGGGTATGTGCATCTTATGTGCAGATAAAAATTATTACTATGTATATATTCATGTGAACCTACTGGAAGGGTTGTGGTGCCTCCTCGGTGCGGGAACAGAAAGTGCGAGAGACGAGGGCGGCAGCGAGGGTGGTGGAGCCTAAGGTCGCCGCCACAAGACCCACCAGCAGAAGGGCATCCACTTGAGCCTGCTGGGCCAGAGCCGAGTCAGTCACCGGCAGCCCCTCCTGAAATATAACGCTAAAATAAGATATGTGGAACACAATCGAGAGAAGACAATAAGACAAATAAGGGATAAGTAAAATATTCAGAAGCACCAAAAAGTTTAAAGGAACTTCCGAAATACAATTTAATATCAAGTAAAAAACTAATAAGTGTCATTTCAACTCGAGACAGCTTCGAAAATATATGTATCAGCATAAATAACCCTGATTGTACCAGGTTGTTATGCTGACAACTGTACTTATGCTGAGACTTAATTCCATGAGGAGTGTCTTCAGTGCCCTTGGGTATATGTATGTATTTTTTCCTTTCTTGTTTTCTACATAAGTCATGTCTCAGTGGTCATTACGTCTGGCTCGCTCTGTGCTGTATTAATGTCTGTCAGATGTTGAATAGGGTGGATAAGTGTGGGAACATGTTTGTATACCTCACTCGAAATGAATAAATCAAGTTTTAGATATTACTGATACCAATTATTGATCCAAATATACTTGATGCCGAGATGACTTATTAGCTTGACAGTACATGACATCATTGGGTATTATTAATTAAAATTTAAAATTTGCAACCTAAACAAACCAAAATTGGGAACAAGGACAATATAAAGCCAAATTAAATTATCAAAACTATGCGATCGTGCGAAAAACGGAATTTGAAGGTAAATGCGGGGAAGAGCAAGGTTATGGTCTTCGAAAGGGGTGAAGTCACAGAGTGTGAGGTGAAGCTGAACGGTCAGGCTATGGAGATCGTTAACTCTTTTAAGTATCTGGGCAGTGTGTTGAGTAAAGATGGGACTATGGATGAAGAAGTGCGGGAGAGGGTACAACAGGGGAAGAGGGTTGTAGGAACGCTAAAAGCAGTAACAAGAAATAGGGTGGTCAGTATGGAAGTGAAGAAGTCCTTGCATGACAGTGTGGTAATCCCGACACTGACTTACGGAAGCGAAGCATGGACGTTGGTTGAGAGACTCAGACCAAGAGTGAGAGCAGTGGAAATTAATTACTTAAGGAGTGCGTGCGGAGTTACATGGAGGGATAGACAGACTAATGAGGAAGTAAGAAGGAGGTGTGGTGTGGAGGTAGATGTGCTGGAAAGTATGAAAAGGAACAACTTGAGATGGTTCGGCCATATGGAACGTATGGAAAGCGAGAGAATGACTAAGAGGGTGTACGAGAGCGAGGTGGAGGGACAGAGAGGGAGAGGTAGACAGAATGAGAGGTGGCAGGATGGAGTGAGGAAGTACATGAACGAAGGCGGTGCTGGTTGGGGGGAGGGGCGTCGACTGACTGGGGACAGAGGTGCATGGGGGCGGTTCGTTCGTGGCCACCCCTTCGGGGATCACGGCGTCAGGCAATAGATAGATAGATAGAAATGATCAAAATCGCTATGTGGAAACAACGCTTACTAAAATGAAATTTATGAAATAAAAGAACACAATCCACCACATAGGGTGTACATTACTATTATATTAGTAGGGTGTATATTGATTTGAGGTGAGGGCTGGTACTATCCAGAGTGAGGTTTGGTGGCATTCTCTACCCAACCTTAGCCGTTTCTGTCTGTCTCTTTTACTGTCCTACTTTTTCCTTTTAAGGGCGGGCGGCTAGGAATCCTCCTCTCCTTGTAAAAGTCACCTACTAGACGGGAACGCAAAAGTGGTCCTGAACCCTAAGAACTGGAACTTTAAATGTTTCTGTTAGGGCTCTGTCTCGAGTCGGTCACCTTCAGCTATGGGGTATGTGCGTGAGTATAATTATACATACATACTTATACATATTGATAGTGATTAACCTTTCTATCCTCACATTAGATAAGTTTATTGCTACCAACACACCTTTATAAGTTTATTGCTACCAACACACCTTTATAAGTTTATTGCTACCAACACACCTTTATAAGTTTATTGCTACCAACACACCTTTATAAGTTTATTGCTACCAACACACCTTTATAAGTTTATTGCTACCAACACACCTTTATAAGTTTATTGCTACCAACACACCTTTATAAGTTTATTGCTACCAACACACCTTTATAAGGGTATATTATTTTGGACAATTTTATCATCCTTTCCATACCTTATTCAAGCCCCTATTTTTTCATATTTTGTACAGTCGGATACCATAGTCTCTAGCCCACCCATAAGAATTTGTGGACCCCCTATGTTTTTCTTTATGCAATTATAACTATCTGGATTGATTTTTGGATGGAATTTGCTTGTCAATTAATAGTATATATAGTTTTGTATTTGATTTATAGAAGATTATATTCATAAATTCGTTTCCAGAGATATGCTTCCATAATTAGAAATAGGTGAGGTCCAGGAATTTGTATGAGTGGGCTAGAAACTATGGTATCCGAGTGTACCTATCTACCTACTAATTTGATAAGTATAAACTCGGAACAGTTGACAGAATGACTATAAACACCAAATGAGGAGGAGCACTTTATTGAAAAACATTTGTATATAACTTCATCCGGCCTGATGAAGCTATCTGCGAAACGTTGTCAATAAAGTGCTCCTCCTCATATGGTGTTATTATACCTACAAACTTATACCTACAAACTTATACCTACAAACTTATACCTACAAACTTATACCTACAAACTTATACCTACAAACTTATCTATCTATCCATCTGTCCACCTTTTTGCAGCTTATCATTTATACTTGGAGTCGATACAGTCTCGTTGTGGAGCTATTAATATGTTTGCAATATTACCTGGCCAGGCCTCGAACCCCGGTCAGTAACGCCGCAGTCCAACACTAATCCAACTAGACCACCGAAGAGCTAAAAATGATTCCATCCACCCCCACCCGCTCCGATTCGTGGTCACGCAGCTTGATGCCATACACACATACATCCAAGGTCTATTGATACACATTGACCTTGCAATACACCCACGCGCAAACGCTACAGTATACCCTGTTCCAAATATGTAGGCTTAAAGGGGGTGACCTGATTTTTGTTATTTGTCCTTTTCTCTCTTTCTCTGGCTTGTATCCATTCGGCCCCATTCAGCCAACTATTTTAAGACGTTTATCCCCATCTAGGTGTCGATTTCTTCCTGGCGAGCGATAGCGAGCCAGCATTATATGAAGAAATCCGGCTTCACCGGAGACATTTTTCTATCGAAAAATTTACAAATTTAGCCTGCTGTCAAACAAAAATAAAAAATATGCTGGCTCGCTACCGCTCACCAGTAAGAAATTGACACCTGGATGGGGATAAACGTCTTAAAACAGTAGGCGGAATGGGGCCAAATTGATACAAGCCAGAGAAAGATAGAAAAGGACAGAACAAAAACAGGTCACCCCCCTTAAACTATTGAACGTTAACCTCTCTAACTCACAAACGACTAGAGTAATCGAGCGAATATTTGTACCATTTGGGAAGAGTCGACCAGGGAATAGATGTAGACATTTACAGCCTATTTGCTCTTGCCCTTTTAGAGTTAGAGAGGTTAGGGTTTACGATTTCTGGCTTACCTATTTGGAACAGGGTAGGCCTATAGCAGCTATATATAATCGACATAAATTGCCAAAGCGAGAACAACAAAGAATACTTGGAAACTAGCCTTTATATAGCCTGTAAAAAAAGCTATATTCCAAACTTTAATATTCCTCTTTACTACCCCAATATCTTTTGAGTGCTCTGTATACAGCGAAGGCTCTTGCACGTGTATATAGCCCAGACACCCACATAGCCTAGTCATACACACGGCAATTGAACTTTATACGTTTTTTAACCCCTTCAGCACGATGATCCCTTCTTACCTTTGATTCTGGCTAAAATTAGACGATTTGATGCAGGTGAAGAAGGACCTATGTTATTGAGAGGGTTTATTGAGATGGTATTTACCCGTTTGAGTCCTAGAGGTAAATTATAAGCAGATGACAATCGCCTAATGGTGACTAAAATATGATGACAATTACGTCAGGCGCTTTCGCAGCGCCTGATACCGAACGAATATTGTGGGAAAGAGTGCTGTTTACAGTGATTAGACCGTTTAGTAATTCTATTTCTAATGGTAACTTCATTTTTCAATTCAATTCGTCCATTAACAACGCTCGAAGAGGAAACATTGTTGGCCATTTGAAGATCATGGCACATTTTGATAAATTATCCTGGCTATCATTAGACGATTGTGTACCCTTTAGGAAGAATTTGCGGGGTTTTATAAGGGTAAAAATATCTCAATTAACCCTCTGACTTCCAAGTACCCTTCCTAATATGAATAAAGGCGTCTAACACTAGCCAGAAAACACAAAAGAAATGCGTCATCGGTCTGGAAAGGGTTAAGAATACAACTCTAAGCCTGAGCCAAGAACGGTTAGCTCAGTACGTCATAAATAAGTTACGATGCTTTTCCTCAGCCCTTGTTAAAAAGAGGGTCGCCTGCTATGAATATGCAAGCCGGATATACGAGACTATAGCAGTTTGTCTGGAGGCGAGAATGGAGAGTTAAAAGGAATGGTCAGTATCTTATAAGACCTTGCGGCTTATTTCGGGAAGATACTATTGGTAAAATGTAGAGTCTGTACAGTAGAGCCTATAGTTCAGTATTCTCATTACAAAGAGTGTACTATATAATGATTAATGTTAAGAACGGGGTGTTCCTTAATTTCTATAGGTTCAGGATCTAATGTCTAACGAGGCCGGTCCTTAGTGATCTTGGCCCCATTCATTGTTCTTTCCTTTCATTAAAATATTAGGCTTTCCAAAATGCAGTTGGGTCTGAGTACATGATTAAATCAATATCCAAAATTCGAAAATGGATATTTATCGTGATCGTGTACTCAACCTTTAACTGTGTTGGTGGTGTAATGGTTTAGATGCTTATGTTCTGGGTGTGGTGTTCCGAGTTCGAATCGCGGGAGGACCATATGCTTTCATTAGTTTATTCAAGCATATTGGGGTTTGTAATGGATGATTAATGTTAAGGGGAGGTATTTATGTGTTTCCTAGACTTCCATCAAGTTTGAAATTACACTCCCTTGACCCCCTTTCAAGATAAATTTGTACATTTTTCGGTAGAAAAATTTCCCGGCCGAAGGCCGGTTCCTCTTAAATTACAGGCTCGCTATCGCTCGCCAGGAAAAAAACGACACCTAGATGGGACGACAGGTCTTAAAAGTGACATAAATGGGGTGAAATGTCTTAAAATCGCCAAACTAATAGGGCGAACGTCTTAAAATCTCAAAAGCAATGGGACTAAACATGAGAGAAAGGGGTATAGAAAAAAATCCCTCAAGTGGAAATCTCCCCTTAAGAATGGGGTGTTCCTTAATACCTCCATGCCCACACCTGCGTCCCTGCTTATCACTCGTCCTAAATATTGAAAACACTCCACTTGTTCCAGCATTTCCCCATCCAGTCGTACATTTAGATTTACCCTACAAGCATCTCTATTACACACCATCACTTTACTGTTATTGACATTCACCCTCAGCTTCTTCCTCCCACAAACCACACCAAACTCTTTTACTACTACATCTGCAATTTCTCCTCATAATCCGCCACCAATGCTGTATCATCAGCCAACAGCAACTGCATCTGATTCAACTCACAATCACCACCATACTTTCCTACTTAACACAATCCTCTACCCAAGTACCCATAGATCTAATTTCTACCTCCCTCACCACACCATCCGTAATATTATATACATTAAACAACCACGGTGACATTACACAACCCTGTCGCAGACCTACCTTTACCTCAAACCATTTACTCACCTCATTTCCTACTCTAACACACGCTCTGCTATCTTCATAAAAAAAACTCTTGACTGCTTTTACCAAATTTCCTCAAATTTCATAAACCCTTAGCACCTTCCACATTGCATCTCTAACCACATATTCATATGCTTTTTCCAATTACCTAGAAGCCCAAAATATCTCCATACTTTTATCTAAATACTTTTCGCATTGCTGTCATACTGCAAAAATCTGATCCACACACCCTCTTCCCCTCCTAACACCGCATTGCTCTTCTATTGCACATTATGTACCCTATATTATCCTCTGTATCAATACTCTGTCATACTGCTTTCCAACAACTGATAATAAACTAAGACCTCTATAACTTGAACACTTCTGCCGGTCACCCTTTCCTTTGTACAAAGGCACAATACATGCACTCCTCCAGTCTAATGATACAATTGACACAACAAAGCAAACATTGAATAGTCTCACCAGCCAATCTATTATCACATCTCCACCCTTCTTAATACACTCCACAATAATACCATCCATACCTTCTGCTTTACCCGCTTTCATTTGTCTCACTACTTCTTTCACCTCATTCTTCTCAAGCCTTTCATTCATTCCCTGCCACCTGGGTAACCTCTAACCACTGCCTCCCTTCCATCTCTTACATTTAGCAGAGATTAAAAATACTCAACATATCTTTTCTTCACTTGCACACCTTCCACTAATAACTTTCCATTCGCATCTTTCACCGACTCTTCCCTCTTTTGTCCTCCTTTCCTTACTCTATTTACCTCATTCCAAAACATCTTCTGTTCCTCAAATTTATCACTCAATCTTTGACCCCACCTTACATTTGCACTATTCTTCGCTTCTCTAATCTTTCGTTTCACCTCTCTCCTGTTTCTCCCTGTCCCTCTCTCATACCTCAACACTTTCATCCTGTAAAACCCTCTAAAACCACTGTCTCTTCTTCTCAACTGCCTTTCTCACCGTACAGCGTTACCTAGGAAAAAAAAAATAATAATAATAATAAAAAAAAACATAGAACGGATTGAGCCGATCATATTCCCTTCCCGCCATGTGTTTTATATTTAGAATCTCATCTGATATCATGAACCACTTTTTGTAATACCAATAAAATACAAATAGGGAAATTGTAAATGTAAAAACAAGGATATTTGAAAGCAGTCAAATCGGTGAATCTGGCGGGAGTTGGAGTTTAATTTCCTGTTTAATACCTGAATGTGCCTCTGGTTGGCGTTTTTTTTTCTTCTTTGGTCCAGATATTATTTTTACTCCGCCAAAACTGTGATACGCTCTTTCTCTCCCTCTCTCTTTCTTTCTCTCTCTCTCTCTCTCTCTCTTTATTTATTTAAAGGTTTAAATAGCCACCACTTCTGTTCGTTTCCCTATTTAAATAAATGAAAAGAAAGGGAATGTGCCTTAGTAAATAAATATATTACTGTAGATAGATAGATATACACAAACCTACACTTACTGTTAAGGGTATAGATTACATTAGATATTAAGTCAATACATTTGTTAGGATTTACTCTCTCTCTCTCTCTCTGTCCGTGTGATGATTAATGATGATTTAATGTAGATTTAGTACGATCATTTTACACACTGGAATGTCAATCCACCTCCCCCCCTCTCTCTCTCTCTCCTGCGATGATAAATGATGATTTTTTTGTAGATTTTGTACAATCAATTTTGCACACTGAAATGTCATCCCACTTCTCTCTCTGTCACTCACTCTCTCTCTGTCACTCACTCTCTCTCTCTCTCTCTCTCCTGTGATGATTAATGATAATTTAATGTAGATTTAGTACGATCATTTTACACACTGAAATGTTACCCCACTTCTATCTGTCACTCACTCTCAAACTCACTCTCTCTCTCTCTTCCTCCCTCCCTCCCTCCCTCTTTTTTTCTCTCTCTCTCTCTCTCTCTCTCTCTCTCTCTCTCTCTCTCTCTCTCTCTCTCTCGCGACCCATGACATTACGATGATCTGATATAGTTTTAATGCTGTACTTTTTAACACCAAAGGCCATCTCTTTTCACTATCTCTCTAAAAAAAGGGACTGGGAATTTATGATGTTTTAATGTAGCTCTATTCTGAAACTTATAAAGACTGAACTGTCATCTATTCCATTTATATCCCCCCCCCCCCTCTCTCTCTCTCTCTGGTGTATTATAATATGCGTATGTGTGTGTATACTGTATATATGTTTGTTTATGCATATGTGTGTATGTTTATGTGTGCGTGTGTATATATTGTATGTGTGTGTGTCTATGTGTGTATCTATGTGTATAAATTCCTATTATGGATTGAGTTGAACCCTCTCACCTCTTACCAACTTGTATGCATTTTTCCATGCAGAGTTGAGAGAGTATGGCAGAGATAGAAATATAAACATCAGTTACTTGGAACATTTGCAAAGTGACCTACTAATAGCTAATGACATATGATTAGCACTTGTCATCAGTATGGAGGTAATTAATAGAACAGACAGATGGTGAATAGCATTGGGAAAGTGAGAAAGTAACCCAATTAATAGAACAGAAAGCCGACAGCAAGCTCGGATTAATAGTGTTTCTCGTGAATGGACTCCCATCACTTCTAAATCCTCATAGGAATCTGACCTGCTTGGTGCTGGTAGATATTCTATATTTTATTAATTTCACCACAACACCAAACACCTTCAATGAAATTCATGAAAGCATATATGTGATCCACCGGGATTCGAACCTGGGTTATCACACACAGATTTTTAAACACTCTAACCATTACACCACCAAGACGGTTAAAGGTTTATGCACACGCCTACGACTTATTATCCATTCTCAAATACTGATCTAATCATGTTCATATTCCCAACCGCGCTATGGTAGCCTATTGTTTAAGTGAGAGGAAAGAATAAATCGTGGGGCACAGGTCATATATCATGTTCTGAGTAACCTATCCTTCAATGATTATGATCTACGTAAGTTACCTCTTCTCTCTTTCATACACACATAAACACATCCACACCCACGCACACAGTCTCTCTCCCTCTCTCTTGCACACACACACTCACACTCATCACCCTGTCTCACTCTTTCCTTACCTGACTGGCGATGACCGTAGCCCTAGCGGCGAAGGCAGCAACAATGAAGGCGATGACCCCCATCAGGAGTAGCAGGCCCCCTAGCGTCATGGACAACCGGAACACTGACGAGGAACACCGACCCTCACCCTGTCGCACCAGCAGGAACTGATCCGGGCCCTGGGGAACAACAGGGGAAGAAAAGAAGTGTTAGTGAAAGTAAACATAAGTTAAAGTGAAGTAGTAGTTGAAGGTGTACAGTTACTGGGGCCGCAGCCCATTCGGGCCGTGCTCCAGTCTGATTGCGGCCCGCTTGAGTTTACAATATTATTCCACGGCCAGCTCTTATTTGTCTCCTGCTGGTATAATATATATGATGGTGACAATAAGTCATGGGGGGTGAGGGGGGCAAAGCCCCCTCAACTAATGATTGTATCCCACAGCAAGCTGTTGTGGCTGCCAGAGCGTCGTGCGGCCCAATTGGGCTGCTGCCCGAGCGTCATGGGACCGTAGTTGAAGAGTGAAAGTAATGTGGTTTTCCTAGCTTGTTAACCCCTACTGTACCACAGGGTACTAGCATAAATGTACCCCCCAGTCCCAAGCAATGCGGCCAAAATGGCTTCAGAGGCAAGATATAACAACCTCCCACCTCAAAAGATGGAGGAATACTGCCTCTCCCAGCATGTGGGGACTTGAATATAAGCCGAGAAGTGTTGCCAAGGCCTTAGAGCAGTGCTCAAACGTCTTGGTACCAGGTACTGCCTGATACTGGCAGTTACAAGGATCGTATATTACTGACGGCTGGCAGCCGTCGCTGGGACTGGGGAGTGATTTATCTACTGACGGCTGTCTGCCGTCGCTGGTACTGAACGGGTTAAGTTGAAGGAATTATCATTCGACCATTGTTTATAGAGCATTCTTATCTTCAAAGCTCTTTAACTCAAGATCAAGTATTTTTGGAAGGTAACATTTAGAAAGGTGATATATTTGACCATCACTTAAGATCAGTGCCCCAAAGAAGTAGAAGAAAGAGGCGGAGTAGCATTATTAGGAATACTGAAGATGAAGAGTATACAGTACATTGAGGCCAGAGATGAGGTGACGGCAGCCCCTATGAAGGTGATGACCCCCATCAACAACATCAGGTCCCCCAGCGTTATGGGCAGGCGAAACACTGGAAGGAAGGTAAAGAAGGACTACAAAGAAAAACAAGCAAAAACATATCAATTGATCCTTACGAGGCTGCTTGTAAATAAACTACGTAACCTATGTGAAAAAAGGTAACGGTAGTACAGGGCAGAGCAGATGAAGCAGAATATAGTGTAAGAGATTAACAAGAAAAGCATCGTTAGTGGATGCTATGAAGATCAGGATTATTATTGATTAGCTTTGGAGGAATAGAATAAAAGTAGATCAGGAGGAGTAACAATTCAATAGGCAAATAATAAAATGGTTCCTGGAGATTCAGAGGGGGAGTACCATGCGTGCTGTGGAGGTGGAGCAGGACTGTTTATTTCTAGCTGATGGTAAATTGTCATGTTTTCACCAAGATTACACAGCTATTATGACTATTTTGTAGTGACATATGTTGTTAATTAAGAAAATTACATAATGCAGAGACATAAAGGTTTAATAGTTTCAGTAGCATGCTGATGACTTTACCTTACACTATCCAACTAGTTTTCCACAATGACCAACCACGTAATCACTCCAAAACTCACGTGAAGAGGCCATAGTACGCCTATCTTCTGGTATTTCAACCATTTCTGATTGGGGCGGAGAAAATCTTGTTACTTTCAATGCTTCCAAAGCCCAATTTCTGCATCTATCTACCTGTCACAATCTTCTTTATGAGTATCGCTTACTCTTCAACAATACACAAATCAACCCTTCATCTTCTCTCAATCTTCTTGGTTTATCTTTTACTACTGACATTTCTTGGAAAGATCATAATACTACACTTGCTAAAACAGCTTCCCAAAAGTTAGGTGTGCTCAACCAACTCCGTGGGTTCTTTACCCCCACACAGCTTCTTGCTCTGTACAGGGGCACAGGAGATATCATAAGTCTTTCGGCATATCCCCTTTAACCCAGTACTTAAGAAATGTAAAACCTTCATCCTAATCTTTTAAGCCATTACATTCTTCATTAATATTCATGACTCGACATAATTCCTCTTTCCCTCATCCTCGGACTCATTGCATTAATCTACACATTTAAATGCTCTTGATATATTCCTGTGACTCCCTTACTTACCAATTGTTAAGACTCTGCAAGTATTTTTTGAATCCATAATACATATGAATATAATATATACAGTATATATATATATCATTATTTCTATATATTCCACTTTTCCCCCAACTTTTCATGAGCGTACACCATTCATTGTCTTCATTAATCCACATAAACCTCCTCGTGTCTTTCTCCAGTCAAAATTAATAGACCTTTGGCCTAACCAATTCTATTCCTTACTGATAAATGGCTAATATTCTCTCCACGTAATCTTTTAATCCAAGATATACTCCAGTGGTTTGGAGGGTAAGCAGCCTTGAGGGGTCGCTGGACCTGTTGTTGCTTGATTTCCTTTTTACTCTCTCTCTCTCTCTCTCTCTCTCTCTCTCTCTCTCTCTCTCTCTCTCTCTCTACATATACAGGGTGTTCCAGTAATGCTTTTCATAAATTATATGGTGGACTCATCAGACAAATATAAGAATAAATTACTCTATGAACTTGAGGTTGAGTATTTATAATAACGGAGTTATTACATGATTTAAGTTAACGATAGATACAATGCCATTCAGTCCAAGGGGTAATGTTGCCATTTTAGTGGATTATATCCATTTGGCCTTCGCTATCGCTTGCTAGCCTCAAGATAGTGAGCAGTAGCGATCTGACTTTTCGGTAGAAAAATATGTCCGGCTTCGCCGGTAGAAAATCAAATCCGGCGAAGCCAGACATATTTTTCTACCGAAAAGTCAGATCGCTACTGCTCACTATCTTGAGGCTAGCAAGCGATAGCGAAGGCCAAATGGATATAATCCACTAAAATGGCAACATTACCCCTTGGACTGAATGGCATTGTATCTATCGTTAACTTAAATCGTGTAAAAACTCCGTTATTATAAATACTCAACCTCATGTTCATAGAGTAATGTATTCTTATTTTTGTCTGATGAGTCCACCATATAATTTATGAAAATCATTACTGGAACACCCTGTATATATATATATATATATATATATATATATATATATATATATATATATATATATATATACTGTATATATATATACAGTATATATACAGTATATATATATATAATACCGTATATATATATATATATATATATATATATATATATATATATATATAGTTATTGCTTGTGTACTGTATATATTCTTCAACAATACAAAAATCAATCCTTCATCTTCTCTCAATATTCTTGGTGTCTCTTTTTCTTCTGCTCTCAGTTGGAAGGACCATATTACTAGTCTTGCTAAGGCAGCCTCCCAGAAGCTGGGTGTGCTCAACCGCCTTAGGGGGTTCTTTTCCCCTGCACAGCTTCTTGCTCTGTACAGGGGCATAGTGCGTCCTTGTATTTAGTATTGTTCACATGTGTGGGGAAGTTCCTCTCACACCACTCTCCTAGACAAAGTTGAAAGGAAGGCCTTTCGTATCATTAACTCCCGTCCACTCACCAACTCTCTGCAATCTCTCTCTCTCCGCCGCAATGTTGCATCTCTCTCGCTATTCTATCACTACTATAATAATCAGTGTTCCTCAGAGCTTTCCCAGTGTATACTACCTCCTTTACGTAGGGCCTGTGGTACCCGTCTTGCAACTCAATCCCACCCCTACTCTGTGCAACTCTCCAACCCGAGAGTGAAACGTTACTCTCAAACTTTCTTCTCAACAGCTGAGCTCTGGAACTCTCTCCCAGAATCAGTCTTTCCCTCTTCCTATGACTTAAATTGCTTCAAACTCCGTGTGTCCAGGCATTTTGGCTCGAACGTCCCTTGATTTTGGCCCTGTCACTCTTTCAACTATGGGGGAGGCACTTGCTATAGGCAATTCTGCCTTTTGCCTCCCTCAATCACATAGAAGAAAAACATATATATATATATATATATATATATATATATATATATATATATATATATATATATATATATATATATATATATATTTCTGCAATGGAGCTTCCTCTTGGGAATCGAAGTCTCACAAGGAAAATGAGAACCAGCGTAGTAGCGAACATCTTATCTTTATTGGTTACCAAACGTTTCGGAGAAAACAGTCTCCATCTTCAGTGAATCTAAAATAAATGAAATTTTACATAAGAAATAAAACAAATAATTACATATGGATGTGAAATATCAAGCAGTAAGGTTCGTATGAATATGAACCGAGAAGAGCTAAACATAATAAAACAAAAACTATGTATTAAGAGAACAGCATTAAGCTAAACTTAAACAATTAATACTAATAAGAGAGGGTATACAATAAAGTACGAAAAGAAAATGGAAGGATATTTACTGAGTGAAAAGAGGTGTTGCAATGGCCGTGTTGTTCAGGCTAGGCTTTAATTTATTTATATAGCTTGATTCTGAGGTGATAAGGTCACAGCGTGAATCATGTGAATGGCATGTGGTTAGTATCTGGAAGTCTGTGGAAGAGAAAGGGTGATCAAATTGGTGAGTGATCGCGGATAGCAGAAGTGGAAGGCTTAGAAATCAACCTGCCTGTTCGAATGGATTTACCTTGGTGCTCCCGGATACGGTGAAGCAACCAACGTGAGGTGCAACCCACGTATCCAGCAGTACAGCTAGAACAGGTGAACTGGTAAACCACATTGGAATGGAGGTTCATAGGAAGAGAAGAAGTATGTTTGAGGAAATTTCCTATAGTGTTATTATTAGAAAACACGAATTTGAAATTGATATGTGGGTAGCAGTTGCGAAGAGTTTTTTGGAGGGATTTCGTAATTTCATAGCTAAGTGGCCCTAAATGTATATATATATAATATATTGATATATTATATAAAAAAAAAAATATATATATATAAATTATATATATATATATACAGTATATATATATATATATATATATAAATTATATATATATATATACAGTATATATATAATAAAATGCACATTAATAATTTACTATAGATTTATTTGCATTACGAAAATGTAGGGGTCCACAAAATTGTGTGAATGATATAGCTCTCGTCTGCCTTTCTCCGTATATATTCCCATTCTCCCTTACTCAATCCCCCTACAACTCTCAATTTAATTCACGTCATTCCTAATTCCAGCCGCTCGTACGTTCAATTCCCAATTCACATTCTTCTTCATTCCATCCATTCCAACCTTGGAAGGGATACAGTACGTGGGACGATAGACCTATACTAAAAGCAAATATTGATGCTCCTTTGAATTTTCGATTAAAAAGTTTCTTCTCGTGATATTTTGAGGCGTTTGAGCATTGGAATCGGAAACTAGACTGGAGGTAGATTATGTTAGGTGGCTGCATTCTGATATAAAGGACATTTTATTGCTGCCAGACTACAATTGCCCATAAAAATTGACGGAAAATGAGCTTTTGTAACCAAAATATTTACATATCTAGCTTGAAGAGGGTCTGGAGGAAACTTTTTTTCTTTTTTTTTTTTTTTTTTTTTGGCTTGAAGCTGGACTGGAGAGGCGCTTTATAAAGTCAAGGGGATTAACTAAAAATACATTGTTCTAAAATGGCAAAAACAATTAAAACTATCAATAATAATTAAACAATATATCATAATAACCCCCAAAACGTTGCACCAGATAGTGTTAAGAGGGTATCACACACGAGAGCGGTTATCGTCAATTTTCTTACAGAGAGAGAGAGAGAGAGAGAGAGAGAGTGAGAGAGTGAGAGAGTGTGTGTGTGTGAGAGAAAGTGTGTGAGAGAAACAGTGTGAGAGTGAAAGAGAGTAAGAGTGAGTGAGGGAGTTACGGAGGCTTACGGGAGTCATGGGGATTAATGGATTACCGTATATAGGGTAATGATTGGAGAGAGTGAGAGAGAGTGTGTGAGAGAAACAGTGTGAGAGTGAAAGAGAGTGAGGGAGTTACGGAGGCTTGCGAGTCATGAAGATTAATGGATTATATAGGGTAATGATTGAAGAGAGAGAGAGAGAGAGAGAGAGAGTGTGTGAGTGAGAGTAAGGGGAGTTACGGGTGGGGTGTGGGGGGGGGGGGGGGTGGCTTGTTGCAGTAATGGATTAAGTCAATTAGTGGGCTGTGTTTGGCAATATGGAGAGGGATAATTGCCGGTCAGAGAGTCAACTATAGTTAAGCGAAAGTGGATGGAGATTGAGAGTGAAGTCTACGGAATATACACATCACAATCATTATAGGAAGGTCACATAGGAAGAAGACATTTCATCATCATAATCGTCATCATCATCATAATCATCATCCTTAGCCTTTAATGGTTCAAACTCACATTCGCTGGATTAAAAATATATAGACACACGGAGCTTTAAGAAGTTCAAGTCGTAAAATGGAGGAAAGAGTGACTAAGGAAGAGAGCTTAAGAGTTTACTGGTTGAGTGGATGAAACAATGTGAAAACCGGTTGACATAAATATACTCCCTCTTCAAAATTGGCCTCCATGTCATAACTGGCCTCCATAATTGACCTCTATAATTGACCTCTATAATTGACCTCCATAATTGACCCCCATAATTGGCCTTCATAATTGACCTCCATAATTAGCCTCCATACTTGACTTCCATAATTGACCTTCATAAATGACCTCCATAATTGGCCTCCATGTCATAATTATTCTGGTTAGGGAAGAGTCTCTCTCTCTCTCTCTCTATATATATATATATATATATATATATATATATATATATATATATATATATATACTGTATATATATATACAGTATGTGTGTGTGTGTGTGTGTATGTGTGTGTGTGAGTGAGTGAGTGAGTGAGTGTGTATGTGTGTGTGTGTGTGTGAGTGAGTGAGTGTGTATGTGTGAGTGAGTGAGTGAGTGTGTGTGTGTGTGTGTGTCCCACCCGTTTCCCATTCTTAAGTAAGCCATTTCAGATTAACAGATCACACATACTAAATGTTCCAGACTTACACTATGTCCTGTTTGAGTCTTCTTAAAGGGTAAACATATCAGATCTGTTTCTCAAGTCCTTTTTGAATTAAGCGAAACTGAGGGTCTGGATGTTTAGATTCGTAATAATGAAGAGATTATACATGATATTACCATTAAGGGGGAAGAGTTTATTTTAAAGTAGATTATTTAATTTATTTATTATTTTTGTTTGTTTCCTCCCTAGACCTCCATCAAACTTTTAAAAACATCTATCAGATCCCCTTTCTAGATTAATTTGTTCATTTTTCGGTAGAAAGATATCCCGGTAGAAGGCCGATTCTTCCAAACGTTCGCCAGGAAAAAAATCGACACCTATATTGCACGAAAAGTCTAAATATTGACAAAGAAAAGGTGCGAAATGTCTTAAATCGAGAAACTAATGGGACAAACGTCTTGAAATATAACTAGTGGGGCTAAACATGAGGGAGAAGGGGTTAAGATTGTGTCGGTACATCCCGCCCATGACTTACCCACCCCCCTCAGTATTATAGACCCCTTAATATTGTTAATTAAGGAGAGCCAGGCAGAAATAAAAGGATTACTGCAGGCTTTGTTCCCGGAGAGAAGAGACTGAGGGATAATTATGAGGTGATCTGTCTGGCTTACTGCAGGCATTACAGCCACGGAACAATTAGACCGCAAGCATTTTATTAGATTTTACTTCCCTAGACACCCTTCAAGATTTCAAGGGAATAAAAAAAAAAAAAAAAAAAAAAAAATATATATATATATATATATATATATATATATACAGTATATACCGGTATATATATATATATATATATATAACTACACATATATATATATATATATATATATATATATACAGTAATATATACCGGTATTAATAATAATAATAATAAACACAAAATGTTCAAGTTTGACCTTTACCTTGAACTTTTTTTTTTTTTTTTTTTTTTTTTTTTTTTTGCCCAGCCAGACATTCCTTGCAGGCTCGCTATTGCTAGCCAGAAAAACATCGAAATCTGAATGTTGTGTTCTATAGTCACCACACTAATGAGGCGAAAACGTCTTAAAATTGCCAAACAAATGGGCTGAAACAGGGAGAATTCAAAAAGAGCTCCCTGTGAGAAATACGAGAAGCTCTGCAGGCTTTGTTCCGTGAGAGAAGAGGCTGGGAGATACGAGGCGATCTGTCTGGCTTACTGGAGGCATTACGGCCGCTCAACAATTGCCGACTTGCGAGTTTCGTTCTATAAGGAAGTTGGAGCTGTAGACAACGATATTTAACAGAATCTACAGCTAAAATACGGTCATAGAACATATATAAATACATAAACCCCAATTCAACATACCATTTATCCATCAGAAACGTAGATTATTATTGCATATCTGTTTAATATCGATGTTTACGGCGCCAACTTCCTTATAGCCAGAAACTCGCAAGTGGTCAATTAGGCCGCTTAGACACTCGATTTGTGTGCATTTTACTACACCCTGTTCAAAAAGGGCTAGAGTAAATGGACTGTAAATTTCCACAGCTATTCCCAGGCTGAATCTTCACAAATGGTAGAAATATTAGCTCGATTACACTATGCTCTGTTTTATTTAATTTGACGGTAAATTGAATCCCTTGGCAGCTAATTTATCGATACTTAATGAAACCACTATGTCTCTGGATCATATTAAGACAAAGTTTATATAATTAGCACCATATTTCACGACAAGATCGTAAAAATAACTGAAAAATCTTGATGATGACTTTGCAATTTACCGTCAGTTGAAAAAAAACAAAGACAAAAGAAGAAGCAGGGTATAGTCGCTTATGAGTTTTCGAGGTTAGTATAGGTAGCGCCAGCGAACTTGACAATAATACTGACCCCTTAACTTCTTATAACTCGAAATGAATGAAAGCAATCGGGCTGACGTTTCTATCATTTGGGAAGAGTCCACCAGGAAATAGGTGTGGATATTTACAGCCAGTTTGCTCTAGGCCCTTATGAAGATATGGGGTCAAGATTATTGTCAAGTTCGTTGGGGCTACCTATAGTAAACAATTCTGGCCTACCTATAATGAACGGACTATATGTATCCATAATGTTACACAGGTTGGTTTGGGTAGCTTTGACTGGTTTCCGGTACCCCTCTCTGTGTCAGGGCGCCTTTTTCCACTTTATTCAGATTATCATTAACACAATTTTATTCAGCTTAAAATGACCCTTTAGGAATCAAAGAGGTAAGTGAGATAGTTCGAAGCCTCTTAATTGCTGGAGGCTCTTTTAAAACTAAATAACATCGTCCAATAGTAATCATAATATACAGTAGTAGTCAAAACGATGTCGCAGGTACAGTACAGAAGGAGTGAACGAGGCATATATAATGACTCAAGCGGTAGAGCCACCACAAATCATGCTATTGTGTACATTAGTATTAGAGAAAAGGTAAGGGTGCCAAGTCCACCACCCTTTATTGGGTTCGTCCGATGCTAACCGAACGTTAATGACATACTATCAGGTACGAAAAGAAGGGACTGATCAAGTCTTGTTGAAATCCATGTATTCGTTCTAGAAATATTATGTGAATACACAGGCAGATACACATACAAACGAACACATTTGAACGTTCGATTAAAAATATCAAGGAGACATATATAATGATCCAATTACTTTATCCACAAACATTCTTGTTACCGGCAGCTTTGCCTTTTGTCTCCTTCATACACACAAACAAAACAATAACAAAAAAACATGCACACAGACTAAACAGATATACAGGAACAAAATACCTACCACTTTTCTGGGCCCCGGTGACGCACACGGTCATTACTACAAACAAATAACGAAACAAAACACGAGAAGAATCTGAGTATATATAATCTTGGTTCCCCGTCAGAGGAGTGTGGGAGGTATGAGACAATCTATCCTGGCCCGCTCATTCCCTTCCACATTTCCCCTGACATTTTTCCATTATTTCTCCTCGGCCCTGTGCTAGAGAGAGGTCATACAGTAAACAGAGAGGACAACTATGCGACTGACATTCTTCCTTATTTTTCATCGGTCCTTGCAAGACCTTTTGCTAGAAGGCCTTACAATAAACAGAGAGGTCAATTACGACTGACATTTTCCCTTAGTTCTCGTTAGCCCTTGTGAGATCCTGTGCTAGAGGTCCTACAGAAAACAGAGAGGACAACTATGACTGACTCTTTTCCTTAGTTCTCGTTAGCCCTTGCAAGACCCTGTGCTTGGACGTCCTACAGTAAATAGAGAGGAGGACAACTATGGCTGGCATTTTCCCTTAGTTTTAGCCCTTGCGAGATCCTATGCTAGAGGTCCTACAGATAGGGCAACTACGACTGACATTATAAAATTTGAATATATATATATATATATATATATATATATATATATATATATATATATATACGGTATATATATATACTGTATATATATATATATATATATATATATATATATATATATATATATATATATATATATATAAAATATTATATATATATAAGTTAAGATAAATATGAAATAAAATAAAATAGGAATACAAAATGTAATTCAGTTTGTGATAAGCTTTGAGAATTCCAGCAAACCCCGACCTCTAGCCTTTTGCCACGCCCACACCTCCTTTTGGGCCGCCCGACAAATTGGTAGCCGGATCCAATTCTCCTTAAGGGGGGGTCACCTGCCTTTTTTCTCTCTTTCTCTGGCTTGTATCCATTCGACCTCATTCAGCCTACTGTTTCAAGACGTTTACCCCCATCCAGGTGTCAATATTTTCCTGGCTAGTGGTAGCGAGCCAGCATACATATATATTTTCTTACAACAAGCTAAATTTGTAAATTTTTCGATAGAAAAATGTCTCCGGCGAAGCCGGATTTCTCCATACAAAGAAAGAAATCGACATCTGGATGGGGATAAACGTCTTAAAACAGTTGGCTAAATGGGGCCGAATGGATACAAGCCAGAGGAAGAGAGAAAAGGAGAGAACGATAAAAAAAGCAGGTGTCCCCCCATAACATTACAAACATATTTCTACCAAAGCCATTTTATATTAGCACCATTAAGGGGAGGCTGGTGCTTGGAACCCTTTCTCCCTCATGTTTAGCTCCACTGATTTTGAGATTTAGAGATGTTTGCCCTATTAGGTTGGTGATTTTATGGCCTTTCGTTCCATTTATTTGTCAATACTAAGGTTTTTCATGCTATTAAGGTGTCGATATTTTCCTGGCGACGACAACGACCATGCAATTAAGGAGGAATTAGCCTTCGGCCAGGACATTATTCTACCGAAAAATGTACAAATATATTTCAAAGGTGAGTCTTGGGTGTGTTTTGTACATTAAAACATTATATAAATAAGTCTGATATAATTGTACATATATAATTATATATTATTATATTTTTTCACCAACCAACTTCACTGCTAAACTCAATTAATTAAATCAACAAATACATGTGGCACTCCAAGGACTCGAACCCAGGACACTCACACCGAAATTCCTCGCACTTCTGCATTACGCTATAAGACAGTTATATACATGTCATATACTGTATTTTATATACACAAGAGGGACTGAGTGTGTCAATCATGGTGCCTTGTCCTGCCTCCCTAGGGTATCCACAGTAGAGAGAGAGAGCGCGAGAGCGAGCGAGGGAGAAAGGGAGAGCGAGCGAGGGAGAGAGGGAGAGCGAGCGTGAAATAGCGAGACAGCCAGACATGAGACCACGAAAGAGCCATAATGGGGTAAACTGTGTAATGTGCTGTACCCAAGGGAGGCAGGACAAGGCACTATGATTGCCACACTCTGACCGTCAAAGGCATCACCGGCCAGGCAGATCGGTACACAAATAAGGGCACATTCAGGGGGGGTCCTTAGCATTAACCCTATCAGATGCCAGGAGGGTCTTTTGGGGGTCCTCTCTGTTTCACTCTATTAGTTTGGAAATTTTACCGGAGGTCTAGGGAACAATTTAAGAAACTCCTCTTAACCCCTTCCGTACTGGAGAAGTCTTTTAACCCATTGGCTGCGGGAGACGTTCCAGAACGCCATGGCAATTTACAGCAATTTACAGGCTTTTAAAGCCTCCTAAAGCCTGCTGAGGAGTATGAGCCATACTCTCGCTAGACATACAGCGCTGCCAAAGGCAAATGTAGCGCGACATTAGCGATAATTGCTCAGCATTAGCGAATATCTATGGTAGCGGGTGAAGCCTGTGCGCTACAAAGCTCGTTTTGGTGTAATTTTGGAGCTATTTTCTTCTAGTTTTTGGCTGAATACATTTAATTTTATTCAGACACTTGCTTAATCAATCAGGAGTGCCTGAATGAACCCTAATATGGCGGAAATAGGCGGAAATATGCCCACAGCGTAAGTGTTAAATTTTAATCTAGCTATTATTAGACAATTTTCTGCCCTTTAATTAAGAAGGATGTGTGGTAGTAAGAAGGGTAAGTGATCTAGTTTGAATCCTTTTAACCCGTACAGCCCCAGCGACGCGCCTGACGCGTCGGCGATGTATGTAACGCACAGCCCCAGAGACGCGCCTGGCGCGTCACCCTAATTGCGCCGACCGTAACCTCAGGTGTAGCCACTCAAGAGGGCTCAGATTTGTATGGGAACTGTGTACGTATCCCACGCAACCGTGCCGATGGTTGAAAACTCTCAAAGTCCACGTGCGTGCGCGTGAGCGCGCAATAACCTGTTTTTTGGGGATAATTGCCTTCAATTCTTTACTCTTGTAAAATACGTTTTCGGGGGCTCTGTAGGACCATTTTTTAAGATTTTTGAGCGGTTTTTCGTGGTTTTTCCTTCATTCCTAACCCATTCGCTATTGTTTCTGGAATAAAACAATTTTTTGAAAACCCGCCGGGTTCTGGTGAACAAACATTACAAAACTAGCCGGGGCTGGACGGGTTAATTGCCATAGGCCCCTTTTAAGCTGCATAAGATTGTATAATAGTAGCCAGAATAAAAAATATTGCACCGGTACTGAACGAATTAAGTTACGTAAAAAATATCGTATGAAATTTTAACTTATAAGTTACCAAACCAGAGTCGCTGCTAAATGTTGAGGAAACCAGTTACCTAGCGATTCCGGCTTAGTTACTTAACAGTATCTGGTGCTACCTCTTGGGGGTTATTATGGTGTTTTGTTTGATTATTATTGAGAGTTTTGATTGCTGCCGCCATTTTCGAATAATGTATTGTCAGTTTGCACCCTAGACTAAGAGTATATGCCTCCCCCGACCCCCTTCAAATTACCCCCCCCCCCCCTCCCCCTCCTCCTCACCCCTTGGCCCTCGCCCCCTGATCCCCTTCAAGCTAAATACGATTCTTTTTCTGTAGGAATATATCCCGGCCAAAAGTCGGTTTCTTTTAAATTACAAGCTCGCATTCGCTCGTCCAGAAATAATCGACCACTCAATGTGGAGAAGTGTTTTATAATCACGAAATTAATGTGGTGAAACGCCTTACAAATTATAAAGTAGTGGAGTAAAACAGGGAGGTTTATGAAAAGACCCGCCCAACACCAGATAGGGTTAACACCTATGATGCTTCATTATGGTGTCTCAGTATAACAGAGGACATAATTAACCGAGCGAGAGAGTTGGACATTGATAGGAATAAAAGGAGAGCAATATTTTTCAGAGTGTTTGATTAAAGGCGAGGTGTGTTTTTAACTTCCCAAACATGGAAACTCTTTTCTCAGATGTTTTCGTGGAGAAACTTTGTTGTGGAAGTTTTGTAGTTTGTGAAATGATAGATGCCAGGCCAGAGAGAGAGAGAGAGAGAGAGAGAGACCCTTCCCATCCGTGAAATATGGAAGAGAGAGAGAGATAAATTTAGAGAGAGAGAGAGAGAGAGAGACCCTTCCCATCCGTGAAATATGGAAGAGTGTTGGTTGAAGCCCTGGTGGTGAGGGTAACAATATGGGGTTTACCTCACCCAGGGATCAATGGTAGGGCTTACAGGGATAGCGAAGATGAAGGGGGGTGGCAGGGGAAAATGGTAATATTAGTGTAAGATTTCAACACATCTGGCTGATGGATGACAGAGAAGCATGGAGGCGATTCATTCATGGTCATTACTTTGGATATCAAGGTGTCTGGCAATAGCTATGTACATCGACTAATCTACGCCATGCAATAATATATTATGTTTGAAATTCGATTTTTTAATGAAAAAACCCCCACAACATCTATTTAAAACAATAATTATAGCACGATGGAAGGAAGCTGATAAACAGTAGTTTGGTATACGTTTCTTACAGAACAATGTCTGTGGTTTACTTTACGAGTGCATCTACTGATAGACACATAAGTGGTGTGATCTATACTAATACTACTACTAATACTAATACTAATACTAATAATAGGGATCTCGTAAAGCAGTAAAAGAGTAAATATGTGTTATAATTATTGTTAAAGATTAGCACACAGAACTATTATTATTATTATTATTATTATTATTATTATTATTACAGTCGCTATCACACCACGAGCACTTTTACCCTCACCTTTATCGTCAACTGATTTGGCACCACTTGAGTTAAGAGGGTACTACTCGCTTTTTATGGACTCCCTTCTCCCTCATTTTTAGCATATTAATTTTGAGATTGTAAGACCTTCGTTTCGTTACTCTGTCGATTTTGAAACCTTTCGCCCCATTTCTTTGTCAATAATAAGACCTTTCGTGCCATTTAGGTGTCGTTTTTTTCCTGGCGAGCGAGAGCGAGCCTGTAATTTTAGAAGGAACCGGCATTCGTCCGGGACATTTTTCTACCGAAACATGTACAAATATATCTTGAAAGGGGGTCCAGGCGGTGTTATTTGAAGCTTGATGGAGGTCTACCGAGGAAATTAAAAAATATATTTATAAATAAATACATAGACCCAAAAAGAAGCTCTACCCCCTTAAGCCGATTGCTACTTTTTCATGTGTATATGAATTTGTTCACAGTTGGTCGAAATTAAATAACAGTGCAGAATAGTTATGGATTAAAGTTACATGGTAGTTGAGTTAGAATTATTAGTTTATTCTCTCTCTCTCTCTCTCTCTCGCTCTGTCTGTCTGTCTGTCTCTCTTTTTCTGTCTCTCTCTCTCTCTCTCTCTCTCTCTCTCTCTCTCTCTCTCTCTCACGCTGTCTGTCTGTCTCTCTCTCTCTCTTTTTCTCTCCCTCTCTCTCCCTCTCTCTCTGTGCATGGCTGACTGACAGTTTATAAAATGTTCACATCAAAGTTTCTTCACGAAAATATCTGGGCGAAGACCTTCCAAGATTCTAAAGCTAAAAAGACACCTCGCCTTTGATCAAACGTTCTTAGTTGTTTTCTTCATGTATTCCTATCATCTGCAACTATCTTGCTTCGTCTTTGCTATCCTATCTTTCCACTTTCCCTTACTCACGGGTTAGCTATTTCTACTAGAATTAAGTCCTGACCACCTCGCTGGGATCGTAAGGTCTGTGTGGTCAGTGTATCTATGTAAATCGTCAGTGACATTACCACGCTTTGATACACACTGCGACACCATAATAGACTAATATACTGCATATCATACTAAGCCATAACAGTCATGATTTACAGACTAATATCAGAATAAATTCGATTGGGAGTCATTAAGGGGAGATGGGCGTATTGGGAGTCATTAAGGGGAGATGGGCGTATTGGGAGTCATTAAGGGGAGATGGGCGTATTGGGAGTCATTAAGGGGAGATGGGCGTATTGGGAGTCATTAAGGGGAGATGGGCGTATTGGGAGTCATTAAGGGGAGATGGGCGTATATGTTTGGTCATTAAGGGGAGATGGGCGTATATGTTTGGTCATTAAGGGGAGATGGGCGTATATGTTTGGTCATTAAGGGGAGATGGGCGTATTGGGAGTCATTAAGGGGAGATGGGCGTATTTATTTGCGTATTGTTTTATCTTCTTATTATTGTTTAGTTTCCTCCCTAGACTCCATCAAGCTGTAAAAAAAAAAACCTAGACCCCCGTCAAGATAAATGTGTACATTTTTCAATAGCAAAATGTCCAGGCCAAAGTCCGGTTTCTCTTAAAATTACAGGCTTGCTGTCGCTCGCCAGGAAAAAAAATCGACACCTAAAAGACACGAAAAACCTTGATATTGATATAGAAATGGGACGAAAGGTTTCAAAATATGAAAACTAATGGGGCGAACGTCTTAAAATTTGAAAACTAATGGGGCTAAACACGAGGAAGAAGGGGGTCCAGAAAAACGACTCATCTCCCATTAACCTTTCATTCTTGCCAACATGGACAATTGCACATTTAACACAATCAGTCAGTTTTACATGAATGATGGTATTCCTTTGAAGACTTATGATATATATTTTGGCTATAGATATAAATGAATTGCATTAGGTGCTTATTTTCTGGGTGTGGTGTCCCGAGTTCGAATCCCGGGAGGACCATATGCTTTCATTAGTTTATTCAAGTACATTGGGGTTTGTAATTGATGATTAATGTTAAGAACGGGGTGTTACTTATATATAGCTATGATCCTTGACTATTTTAAAACGCGACAGGACAACCCAAGCCACTAGATAATTTCAGTCTGTGTATCCCAACCACACATGCACAAACACACGCACACACACACACACACACACACACACACACACACACACACACACACACAAATTTACATATATTTACATACATTTACATAGACAACACAGACCTTACGATCCCAGCGAGGTGGTCAGGACTTAATTCTAGTAGAGATAGCTAACCCGAGAGTAAGGGACAGTGGAAGGAAAGGATAGCAAAGAGAGAGTGAGAGACAGGGAGAGAAAGAGAGAGAGAGAGAGAGAGAGAGAGCGAATAAGAGCGAGTCCCATCCGCCAAATGTCGAACACAGCTGATTGAAGCCCAGTTACTGAGAGTAACAATATTGAACTTACCCAATTCTGTATTATTAAGGCTCGCAGGGATGATTGGAAGGGTTGAGAGAGAGAGAGAGAGAGAGAGAGTTGAAGCCCTAATGGCGAGGGTAACCATATGAGATTTACCGAACTCTTTTATTAAGCTCACAGGTATGTTTGGAAGGGTTGAGAGAGAGAGAGAGAGAGAGAGAGAGAGAGAGAGAGAGAGAGTGAGTGTTGAAGCCCTAATGGCGAGGGTAACCATATGAGATTTACCGAACTCTTTTATTAAGCTCACGGGTATGTTTGGAAGGGAGAGAGAGAGAGAGAGAGAGAGAGAGAGAGTGAGTGTTGAAGCCCTAATGGCGAGGGTAACCATATGAGATTTACCGAACTCTTTTATTAAGCTCACGGGTATGTTTGGAAGGGTTGAGAGAGAGAGAGAGAGAGAGAGAGAGAGAGAGAGTGAGTGTTGAAGCCCTAATGGCGAGGGTAACCATATGAGATTTACCGAACTCTTTTATTAAGCTCACGGGTATGTTTGGAAGGGTTGAGAGAGAGAGAGAGAGAGAGAGAGAGAGAGAGTGAGAGTGAGTGTTGAAGCCCTAATGGCGAGGGTAACCATATGAGATTTACCGAACTCTTTTATTAAGCTCACGGGTATGTTTGGAAGGGTTGAGAGAGAGAGAGAGAGAGATAGAGAGCAAGAGCGAGAGAGAGAGAGAGAGCGAGAGCGAGAGAGAGATTTTTGTTTTCATATATAAATAGTTTGTATTATCGTAGTAGACGTTTGATATGTCCGAGTAACAATATTGCCACCATCAGCTCCCTAGCCCCACCATTAGTGTCGGTCAGGGGTGTACAATCGCGCTAATAAGTGATGGCTCGGCACCCAGTATGTTTTGATCAATAATTGGTATCAGCAATATCTAAGCTTCATTTCTTCATATCGAGTGAAATATACAAACATGTTCCAACACTTACCCACCCTATTCAACATCTGACAGACATTAATATAGCACAGAGCAAGCCAAACGTATTGACAGCTGGGACATGACTTATTAGCGCGACCGTACCGTGAGGCCTGTTGGGGTAGTATCTCGGTGGACAGGGCTTGGTTGGTGTTAGTGTAGGGCTGTAAAGGGAGATGCTTCACTTTTTGGTAGATTTATTTAATTTATTTATTATTTTTCTAGTTTCTTCCCTGGACCTCCATCAAACTTAAAACAAATACAACCCCAGGATCCAGGAGAGAGAGAGAGAGAGAGAGAGAGAGAGAGAGAGAGAGAGAGAGAGAGAGAGAGAGAGAGAGAGAAAACGAAGAGAACCCTCATCTATATATTCTATCTTTTCCCCTATAATTCTGACGTCACAAGATGCTATAAGGGAGAGAGAGAGAGAGAGAGAGAGAAAGAAAAAATGAAAAGACCTCCCATTTATATATTTTATCTTCCCCTATAATGCTGACGTCACAAGATGCTATAAGAGAGAGAGAGAGAGAGAGAGAGAGAGAGAGAGAGAGAGAGAGAGAGAGAGAGAGAGAGAGAGAGAGATAGCCAGAGCGAGAGAGAGAGAGAACTTCTGACGTCACAAGAATCGTATAATAATATTTTTGTGCTGAGTCGAGGGAAACCTTTATTGATGGCGGACTCATAGCAAGAGGAATGCTGAATGGAATAGACCCCCAAAGGGTTTGATTCCTTTTAATTTACTATATATTTTTTTCATTTGCATTAAGGGGAGGTATTTAGTTTGTTCCCTAGACCTCCATCAAGCTTAAAATATTCCGTTAAGGGGAGGTATTTAGTTTGTTCCCTAGACCTCCATTAAGCTTAAAATTGCATCCCCTTGAGTCCCTTTCAAGATAAATTTGTACATTTTTCGGTAGAAAAATGGCCCGGCCGAAGGCCGGTTCTTCTTAAATTACAGGCTCGCTATCGCTCGCCAGGATAAAATCGACACCTGAATTGCACGAAAAGTCTTAATATGGGGTGAAAGTTCTTTAAATCGCTAAACTAATGGGGCAAACGTTTTATAATATCAAAAGCAATGGGGCTAAACATGAGGGAGAAAGGGGTCAAGAAAAAAATCCCTCCAGTGGAGATATCCCCTAAGGAGAGAAGGGTCGTTTATATATGTTCATTTATGCATC
>CM064487.1:3987094-4062012 GCA_032716605.1 Paralithodes platypus
AACACTACTTCATAAACAAAATAGGTTAGAGTTGAGCTATAAACTGATAGTTAACACAGGCTTACCTCAGTACTGCCTGGAGGGAGAGGGAAATAGTCCAGGTGTAACTACTACTTGCTAACTTTGCTGATGAACTATATTAAACCTGAGAAGTAATTATTAAAAGGACAGTACACTTAAGAACATTGGAAAGATTATAAAAGTATTCCTTAAAAGCTTGGCTATTGAAAAGTTAAACGGAAATCATTGATTAAGAATGATAAAAAATGCCAAATTACATTGCCAATGAAAAATAGGCTTAAAATCCAAAATAAAGCTATGAAAAATTGCCGAAAGTCCAATGGTTTTTGCAAAATGAATAGACTATAAAGATATACTTTCAAAAGAAAATTAGAGTACACAATGGGCATATCCTGTAGTGAACCAAAAGTTATACTATGGTCACAAAGCCAAGTTCGGTATAAAGTACTTTAGGTACGTAATATAAAAGCAAAACCTTGTTCATTTGTTATAAGATATATAAAACCAGTAAGGGTAATACAAGAATAACGAAATATTAAAAGTATAAGATTTTTGTAAGCTAATATAAAAATGGATGTCCGACTCTGATCAATAAAATACTAAGTCTATATATTCTTTTTAATATCCATTATATTTGTGTTTCTCCTGTTATTTAAAGTTTATATACTGTATGTACAGTGTTTTGTAAGATATTGTACAAATGTATGTCTGACTGATCAATAAAATACTAAGTTGATATATTCTTTTTAATATCCATTATAATTTTTGTCTGTTATTACAAGTTTATATAGTCAGTTTTCAAGTATAGTTATCTTGGTTCTCTTCATTATATTCTTAATTTATATATAATTACTATTACTTTAAGTTATTCAAGTATAGTTTTTCTAAGTTAGTATATTTTCTAAGTCCATATATTGGAACTTAATTTATAATTGAGAACTATTTTTTTCTAAGTTCTCTTTTCATAGTCAGTATTTTCTCAGTTCTCTTATATGTGTATAGTTTTTTTTTTTCTTTTTTCTAAGTCCATATGTTGGAACTTTATTTATAATTGAGAACTATTTTTCTAAGTTTTTATCAGTTATAAAAGTCATAGCTTATAATATAGTGATCAATAAAAGATAGAAGTTAGTTTATTTGTTTTTATTAAGTAAAGTTCGCGTGACAAAGACGATATATAACAATATTATATCAAGTGAAGTTAATAGCAATACAGAGTTTTGAATTCAAGTGATAGAATATAAGTTACATTTAAGGCAAATACAATCATTATTGAAATTAAAGCAAAGCAAAATATTGAAGCTGAAGGAGGGAACCAACTCGGGGAAGAAGGGGGGAGGGGGGACATCATCCAAGCAACAAAACTGTGAAGTAATGAGAAAAATAGCAAAGATTAGAGTAAAGGTAATAAGACCTATCTCATCTGAAAGGGAAAAATAGATTAGCCTAACCTAGCACACACCATGCAACTACGACTACTAACTACGACTACTTACTACGACTACTTACTACGACTACTTACTACGACTACTTACTACGACTACTTACTACGACTACTTACTACGACTACTTACTACGACTACTTACTACGACTACTTACTACGACTACATACTACGACTACATACTACGACTACGAACTACGACTACTCCTAACCTACCCTCCCCTCCTAACCTAACCTAACCTAACCTACACCACCACCACTACGACTACATACTACGACTACATACTACGACTACTACTAACTACATCTAACTACAACTAACTACAAACAAAACAACTATCACTCCCCTTGAATCGTAGTGGCGTGGGCAGTCTCTAGCAGCGGCGGTAGAGTCCTAAGGCAGCAACCGGCAGAGTTCACAGGCAGCAGAGTCCACAGGCAGCAGAGTCCACGGGCAGCCACCCCAATCCTGAAAAACAAGAAACAAAACATTAATTTGGGCAATAGATTGACAAGCGCTGAGATCATATATAATAAATTAAACAATACTATGTTCACGACAAGTAGGCCAGTAATTAGTTTTGTCTTTGAATGTTCAACAGTTACTTAACATATGGAAATAAGATACTAATTATTAAGCGACGATTATGATGCATATTTCTAGTAAACTTTTTAACTTTCAAATTGTGGAAATAAAAACTGATTATTGGCCTATGTGTCATGCACAGAGTATAATGAGTTGGGCAGTAACTCACCCCAGACAGTTCTTAGGTTGTGGTGGCAGAGTCCATAGTTAGGGGATGGTGTTGGTAGCTTGTGGTGTGTTGGTAGAGTCCATAGTTGTTGGCAGTCTCGTAGAGCTGGCAGAATCCACAAGCAGATCCTGAAAACAAGAAACAATAAATTAATTTGGGCAATAGATTACCAAGATGAGAGCTCACATAAATCATAAATAAAACTACTATTTTTCACAAATGGAATGTTTTTCAGTAATGCGAGGTAAGCAACGAAATACGATGGTAATTATCAAGCATCAATAATGAAAGGAATAGTTATAAACTTTCTGATTATGTCTAATTATCAATAATATTGCGGGATATGTTAACAGTACAAAAGAACCGAGTTGCATATAAATGTCTCTAATGAACTGGGTTGTATAGAAAACGGTAGCGCGCGCATTGGTCCTGGGGCTGGTTGGCTGCCTGAGTCGCCCAAAAACGCCTAAAACGCCCGAAATGACCACGCCCAAAATAACGCTACAGCATTCTAACCTACACCAATGGATTTACCGCATCATTTTAGACTTTCTTTATACTTTTTTCTTTGCTGGACTTGTGTCAGATTCTCCAAATTCGCCTCCCCTGAGCCAAGAATCGAAATTTTCAGTCACAAATTTGAAAGTCCATTAACTTTTGCAATTTTCGAGTTACAAGGCTGAGACTTTGTCAATAGGTAGTTCGATTTATTTCTAGAAATGAAGTTTTTCAGATTTTTAAATTTTTGTATTTTAAGAAAGTTATGAATAAATTAGTGCAGCTTTATTCGTAAAACGTGAATTGTAAGTAAATGTGGTTGAAATAAGTTGTTCTTTCACACAATTGTACACTCAAGTATATATTCCGTCCCACATGAACACTTAATAACCAAAGAAAATCAAATATTAACTGAATAATCAAGGTATTGAAGTAATTATTACTCGGCGAGCTCTGGCTCAGTGTGTCTGTCTGCCTGACGCCCTTTCCAGCCATAAACGCCAGTATTCATCATGCCTAAACTAATGCTACACCTCTCTAACCTATTACAATCGATTTACCGCACCATTTAACCCTCACAATTCAATTATATCACTTAAAATAGCGGGTTTTCTCCAATCCCTTTCGTTAACTCGCAAATCGCCTTTTTCGGTCACAAATTTGAAAGTAATATAATATTACAGTTTCTAAGTAACAAGGCTGAAGCTTTAACTGGTGGTTTAATTATGTAGCAACAATGGTTTACTCGGATTTTTACTTTTTTTTTGGTGTACTAAATTATTATGTTCTCTCCACTAACCAATTTATTATGTTCTCTCCACTAACCAACTTTACTTCTAAACTCGATTTATGAAATTAACAAACACATGTGGCAGTCCGGGGATTCGAACCCAGGACGCTCACACCGAAAATCAAGACACTTATGCATCGCACCACGAAGACAGTAAGATATGATATGAATTAATTACCGCGACATTACCCTAACCGATTTGCAACTAAGTAATTGGTGACGATATTTTGAATTTACGCAGTGTGCTACTTATTTATGCATTCTGTTTCAGATTATCATTTTAAAATATGAAAGAAGAATATAGTATTCAAGTACTGAACATTCACGCACTCTAAAGTGTTATCATGTTTGAAAGTAACCCTTTCAAGCTCCAATAAGCGTTGCTGTTCTGTTTTCTGGCTACTATTAGACGATTTTATTCAGATTAGTAACGGTATATGGAAGTCAAAGGGTTGATTGAGATAGTATTTACCCTTTTAATACACACAGATACTTCCTAAGCTGTATAAATTCGTCTAATGACAGCCAAAATAAACTGCTAAAACGCGTCAGAGCTTCAAAGGGTTAACAGAGCTGAAATTATATGTTTTTCTTTCGTGTTTCTCTACTTCTTATACACTCCGCTTCAGAAGACCTAACAATATAAGGCTGTAGGCCAACTATAGTCTATTTTTGTCCAGCTGATAGTAAACTGAATCCTTTAGCAGCGAATTTCCCGATATTTAAAGGAACTATGTGAAACTATTATATATCCAAGTTATATGAATACTAGGTTTTCATAATTAACAACACATTTCGCTACAAAATCTTCGAAATACCTAAGTAATCAAGATAGTAACATAGCAAAAAATGGACTATAGAAGATTTGTTAGCCGAATATCAAGCGACCAACGACTCACCTTGGGTTAGATGTTGTGGTGGTTGTGGTGGTAGGAATAGGGGAGATATTCTGCTGGTAGTTGTGGTGGTGATGTTCTGCTGGTAGTTGTGGTAGTAGTGGTGGAGATGTTCTGATGGTAGAGGTGGTGGTGGTGATGTTCTGATGGTAGTAGTGGTGATGGTGGAGATGTTCTGCTGGTAGTTGTGGTAAAGGTGGTGGTGGTGATGTTCTGCTGGTAGTGGTGGTGATGTTCTGCTGGTAGTGGTGGTGGTGGACATGTTCTGCTGGTAGTGGTGGTGGTGGTGGTGATGTTCTGCTGGTAGTTGTGGTAGGGACAGTAGTTATGGTGGTAGTGGTGATGTTCTGGTAGTACTGGTGGTGGTGGAGATGATACTGATGGTAGTTGTGGTGGTAGGGGTGGTACCAATGCTCTGTTGGTAGTTGTGGTAGAGATGGTAGTAGCAGTAGTAGTGGTGGAGATGTTCTGATGTTAGTTGTGGTAGTAATTGTGGTCGAGATGGTGATAGAGATTGTAGATGGTAGTCGTTGTGGTAGAATCGAACGAGGGGTAGTTGTGGTAGAGATGGTTTTGATGGTAGTTTTGGTAGGAGTGGTGGTGGTAGCTGCGGTAAAGATGTTCTGATGGTAGATGTGGTAGAGATGGTACTGTTGGTAGGATGGTGGTAGTCTTGCAACACAATCCCACCCTTACTCTGTGCAACTCTCCAACCCAAGAGTGAAACGTTATTCTCAGCTTTTCTTCTATTCAACAGCTGAGCTCTGGAACTCTCTCCCAGAATCAGTCTTTCCTTCTTGCTATCTATTCAAACTCCGTGTGTCCAGGCATTTTTGGCTCGAACGTCCTTTGTTTTTGGCCCTGTCACTCTTTCAACTATGGGGGAGGCCCTCGCTACAGGCAGTTCTGTCTTTTGTCTCCCTTACATAGAAAACCAAAACAGTCGTGGTGGTAGTAGTAGTGGTGGTGGTTGTGGAAATAGTGGTAGCCATGGTGGTGCTGACTGTGGTAATAATAGATTTGGCGGTGGCAATAGTAGATTCGGTGGTGCCAATAGTAGATTCGGTGGTGCCAATAGTAGATTCGGTGGTGCCAATAGTAGATTCGATGGTGGCAATAGTAGATTCGATGGTGGCAATAGTAGATTCGGTGGTAGTAGTAGTGGTATTCATGTTGGTGGTAGCGTTGGCAGTTAACCGATAAGTAGGCTACCATAACCCACACAATCTAGAAGGAAGAATAAATAATAATTAGTAATTAGCCTAAGTCAGATTTATAATAAAATATACATTTAAGAAACATGTGTTGTATTCCTAGCCAATCAATATGGTATGCTATTAGTTGTAAGAGGCCTACTAGCACTTTATTTCAGTACCCTACCATTGACATTTCAACATTTCGTGGAATATAATACTGAAATATAGAAACTTCATATTTTCCATTTACCCCTTCTGTACCGCAGCGTCTTTTATGATTTTCTTCTAGCTATATTTAAACGATTTTGTGCAGCTTGAGAAGGATCTATAGTATGTTAGTAAAAAAGGTTAAATGAGATAGTTTGTAGCCTTTTAATGGGTAGACGTCCTTCCTAAGCTGAATAAAATCGTCTAATAGTTGCCAGAATATAATGTAAATTACGTCACCGGTACAGAAGGAGTTAAGTATTGAGGGAGGGAGGGAGGGAGGGATGCAGTGGAAGGGGGGAAGGGGGCGGGGTAGGGATGGGTGTAGTGGGATGAGGAAGGGAGGTGGGGGGGGGGGGGAGAAGGATGGATGTACAGGGAGAGGGTGGGAGATGGATGTAGTGGGGGAGGAGGGAGGGAGGGAGAGGGGTGCATGCAGCGGGGAGGAAGGGGGGTGAATGTAGTGGCTATCTTTGTGTGACAGATTGACAGTGTATGTGGTGTGGGGAGGAGTTACATTTCTTCTATATACATGAAAAAGACAAAAGACAAAGCTGCGTGTAACGAGTCTCTCTCTCTCTCTCTCTCTCTCTCTCTCTCTCTCTCTCTCTCTCTCTCTCCCCCCCCCCCCCCCCCCAGTGGTTGCTAGGCCTATGTGAGGGTTGCTATGGATGTGTGTGGGTTGCTAGGGACAGGTGTTGGTTGCTAGGACTGCGTGGGAGACCTGCGCGTTGTGTGTGGTGTGGGGGAGGAGCAGAAAAGGGGAGGAGTGTGTTGCTAGGGCCATGTGAGGGTTGCTATGGACGTGTGGGATGGTTGCTAGGGACATATGTTGCTTGCTAGGGACATAATTATGAGGGTTGCTATGAAAATTTGGGATGGTTGCTAGGGGCATGGGGGATGGTTGCTAGGGACATATGTTGGTTGCTAGGGCCATGTGAGGGTTGCTAGGAACGTGTGGGTTGCTAGGGACATATGTTGGTTGCTAGGGGTATGTGAGGGTTGCTATGGACATGTGGGTTGCTAGGAACGTGTGGGTTGCTAGGAACGTGTGGGTTGCTAGGGACATGCGAGGGTTGCTAGGAACGTGTGGGTTGCTAGGGACATGTGAGGGTTGCTAGGGACATGTGAGGGTTGCTAGGGGTATGTGAGGGTTGCTAGGAACGTGAGGGTTGCTAGGGACATGTGAGGGTTGCTAGGGGTATGTGAGGGTTGCTAGGGACATGTGAGGGTTGCTAGGGGTATGTGTGGGTTGCTAGGGACATGTGAGGGTTGCTAGGAACGTGTGGGTTGCTAGGGACATGTGAGGGTTGCTAGGGACATGTGAGGGTTGCTAGGGGTATGTGAGGGTTGCTAGGGGTATGTGAGGGTTGCTAGGGGTATGTGAGGGTTGCTAGGGGTATGTGAGGGTTGCTAGGGGTATGTGAGGGTTGCTAGGGACATGCGAGGGTTGCTAGGAACGTGTGGGTTGCTAGGGACATGTGAGGGATGCTAGGGGTATGCAAGGGTTGCTAGGGGTATGTGAGGGTTGCTAGGGACATGTGAGGGTTGCTAGGAACGTGTGGGTTGCTAGGGACATGTGAGGGTTGCTAGGAACATGTGGGTTGCTAGGGACATGTGAGGGTTGCTAGGGGTATGTGAGGGTTGCTAGGGGTATGTGTGGGTTGCTAGGGGTATGTGTGGGTTGCTAGGAACGTATGGGTTGCTAGGGGTATGTGAGGGTTGCTAGGGACATGTGAGGGTTGCTAGGGGTATGTGAGGGTTGCTACGGGTATGTGAGGGTTGCTAGGGGTATGTGAGGGTTGCTAGGGGTGTGTGAGGGTTGCTAGGAACGTGTGGGTTGCTAGGGACATGTGAGGGTTGCTAGGAATGTGTAAGTTGCTAGGGAGATGTGAGGGTTGCTAGGAATGTGTGGGTTGCTAGGGACATGTGAGGGTTGCTAGGGGTATGTGAGGGTTGCTAGGAACGTGTGGGTTGCTAGGGACATGTGAGGGTTGCTAGGCACGTGTGGGTTGCTAGGGACATGTTGGGTTGGTTGCTAGGGCTGCGTGGTAGACCTGCGCGCTGTGTGTGGTGTGGGGGGAGGAGTTAAGGGGAAGGTGGTTGCTTTTTCTGGCTCCCTTCTCCCTGATACTAATAAGTCTCTGCATCATGTTAAGACCAAGTGTACATATTTAGCACCATATTTCATTACAAAATCTTCAAAATAACTGAGAAATCTTGATGAGAACTTTGCAATTTACCGTCAGTTGAAATGAAATAGATAAAAGTATAGGGCCGGTAAAACTAAAGGCCGGAGTGAATTGAAATATAAAAATAGGTAGGCCTATTTAAAAAAAAAAAAAAAAAAAAAAAAAAAAAAAAAAAAAAAAAAAAAATGGGGTTGGGCCTGAGTATTTACTGTACATACATATAAAATAATTGGGTATATTGATATTAATTTGCCCTTCTATTCTTGTATGGCCTTTATTTCAGCATTATTATTCGGCATTATCAATCTTTAAAAAAAACTCTGTTTTTTTTAATACCACTAATTTTGTTGATATATTTGAAGATAAATATTGAATCTATATGCTCTAAAGATCATAAGAATTTTGTTTTAACCCTCGGCAAAATTTAATAAAAAAGTATGGTACTAAAATTTATTTTTCGTAACAAGGTTGTCAATACGGTACTTCCAGTTATCGATACCTCTAAAGATCATATGAAAATGTGTTAAACCCTCGGAAAAACCTAATATAAAAGTATGGTACTAACATTTAATTTTCGTAATAAGGTTGTCAATACGGTACTTTCCCGTTATCAATGTACAATCAAAGCTGAAGATTGCAGAGTAAACACCATAAACTTCATGACGTTTCTTTCACCTTCGTATAATCGACAGCCATATATTTTTTTTTTATTTACTAAGGGATTAGTACTCAACCAGCAGGGGTGTGAGGGCGGCAGCCCCCACTCATAATACTAGGTTAGGTTAGGTAAGGTTGTTAGGTTAGGCTAATGTCTTTTCAAATCACTATCTGGGGCGTGTCTCAACATCGATCGATAGGCCTAATGGGGAAAATAGGTTTTCCCGAGATTTCTAATTAATTACAAACACTATATATTGATGCAAATGAAAAAACACTTTTTTATAAAAAACACTCCGAAAATTCGTGGTTATTAAAATAAAAAAAATCCCCCCAGACCCCCTTTCAAGCTAGATTTGTACATTTTTCAGTAGAAAAATGTCCTGGCCGAAGGCTGGTTCCTTCTAAAATTACAGGCTTGCCGCTCTTTATCGCTCGCCAGGAAATAATCGACATCTAAATGGCACGAAAGGTTTAAATAGTGACAAAGAAATGGGACAAAAGGTCTCAAAATCACCAAACTAACGGAACGAACGTCTTAAAATCTCAAACCTAATATGCTAAACATGAGGGAGAAGGGGGTCCAGAAAAAGCGACTACCTCCCGCTTAACTATATGTTTAGGTGTTATTCTAAATTATTGGATGACCTTGATGTGTGTGAATTTGTATTTTGTTTTTGTGTGTTCGTGGTTTTCTGTTGTGTTGTCCCTATTCTGGCTCGGTAAAATTCTAGTCCCGACAAACAAAAAAAAAAAAAAAAATATAATGGAATAAAACAAAACCTAACAACCTTACCTAACCTAACCTAGTATTATGTAATAGCTATGGTGCCGCATATGGGGAGAAAATATTATTTGTTTTTACAGTAGGTATAATTCCTTATAATGCATTTCCGCCGCTTTGGACATATATAGGAATTAAGTATGGTATATGACAACTCTAAAGTAGTCATATAAATGTATGAGTATGCTGTGAAAGCGAAACTAGAATTAAACCTCTGGCTCTGTCTTGAGTCGGCCAACCCCCTAATAAAAAAAAAAAATAAATAAAAAGGAAAAAAAAATCAAATAGGAAAAGTGAGGATTGGGCCTGAGTATATACTGTAGACTAGAATAGATAGTTATTCTAAAGGTGTCGCCCGTGAGTGGTGGTGGTGGTGGTGGAGTGAGTTTAATAAATATGAACAATATCTACATGGTATATAGAACAAAACCTTCCCCTACAGTCTAAAGTGTGTGAGAGAGAGAGAGAGAGAGAGAGAGAGAGAGAGAGAGAGAGAGAGAGAGAGAGAGAAAAACGAGTGAGAGAGAGAGAGAGAGGGGGGGGGGGGGGGGGGGGAGGGGGGGGAGAGAGAGAGGGGAGGAGAGAGAGAGAGGGGGGGGGGGGGGGGGGGGGGGGGGAGGCAGGATCACGTGTTAAGGCAGCATGTAAATCACCGTAAAAGAAGAAAAGAAAGATCCAAGCCAATAACAATGTACCTATAATTCTTATCCTGAATATATACAAAAAATCCTTAATTGAAATCGAGAGGGGGTGTGGGGAGGGGAGAAACAATGGTGGTGGGTGGTCGGGGCAGTAGAGTGGGTGGAAGGCTGGGTGAGAGGAGGGGGGGGGGGGGGTAGAAGAGAGAATGAAGTGAAGAGAGGAGGATAGGAGGGGGAAGAGGAGAGAGAGAGAGAGAGAGAGAGAGAGAGAGAGAGAGAGGAGAGGAGGAGGAAAGGAGAGGATTGAGGGGGGGGGGGGAGAGAGGAAGGAAGGGGGAGGGGTGGCCAACAGCGATGTCACCTCGTTCGCTAGTTTGCACCTTAAATCATGAGTTACTGACCCCCTCTATATTCACACACCTCACCAACGCAATTTACACACACACCGAATAGTTTGTTATTATTTAAATGTTTACGAGGTCAACGATTTTAGCGTAATTACTAGTTGTTAGAATATATGCAGACGAGACGGCATGCAGGAACCGGCTCAATCAGTCATAAGTTCACAATTTTCTTATATTACCCTTATGAATTACATGTATGGCTGCCTGAACATTAATAGAATTTAAAAACACACCCATATATACACGCAAAATCCCCATACACACCTTAAAGACGGTAAAATGCGAAGAGCCATCGCAGGCACGTCCTCCTTCTACCAGTCGATTGTCAGCACTGAATAATGACGTCACATTCAAGCTGGTCCTCCCCCCCGATCCATGAGTCCAGTTCGAATTTTATTATAGTTAATTGATCAACTTCCTCATTACCTTCAGGCTTAGGACGTTCACAGCACATAGTCTATTTTAAATGATGTATTTGTAAGGTGTTGATAGCTACATATAGGACTTGTGATGCAGGGATATTGACTTTTTAAAATTGAAACTCTGGCATCAATATCACCCCCTCCATAAAACAGATGAAGTGAAATTTCCCCGAGAGTCAAATAATATTCAATGTACAGTTGCCCACATGGACTTGGTACACACTTCATGATTTTATATATGGAAGGCAAATTAGTAGGATTGTATTAACAGTATATTTTCTTATGTAGTACTCCATTTTAAGAGATTTTTAGTTTGCTCCCTAGACCTCAATCAAGCTTTTAAAAGTGTCCCCCCAAGATAAATGTGTACATTTTTTGGCAGAAAAGTTTCCCGGACAAAGGCAGGTTCCTCCTAAATTGCAGGCTTGCGATCGCTTGCCAGGAAAAAATCGACAAATGTTAAACACATGGCACGACAGGTGTTAAGGGGAGGCAGACCGGTTTTCTGGACCCCCTTCTCCTTAATGTTTAGCCCCATTAGTTTTGAAAGTATAAGACGTTCGTTCGGCCCATTAGTTTGGCGATTTTAACACCTTTCGCCCCATTTCGTTGTTAATTTTAAGACCTTTCGTGCCATTTAGGTGTCGATTCTTTCCTGGCGAGCGATAGCGAGCCTGCATATTTAAGAGGAACCGGCCTTCGGCCGGGAAATTTTTCTACCGAAAAATGTACAAATTTATCTTGAAAGGGGGGCGGGGGGTGGTTCTAGGGAGTGTTTTTCTAAGCTTGATGGAGGTTTAGGGAGGAAACTAAACACATATATGAATAAATGAATTAATAAACCAAACAAACGGACAGTCTCCCCCCCCCCCCCTCTTAACATTGACATATATGGGTGAGATGCCAGAGGAGAAGAAATTGGAAGAAGAAACCAATTAATTGACACTAACAACCAACCTGCAAGACCAACCAACCAGGCTAAAGACAAGCAATAGCAACAAGACAAAAGACAAAGAAAACCAGAGTGGAGAAGGCACCATAGAAAACGAGGCCGATAGGGGAAGCTATTCCAACCTTACAGACAACCACAACTCCCTCTACATCCACGTCACTACCAGTCCTATGCAAATTAGGCAGTTAAATGACGTCACCATCAAGGATGCCACCCCACTCCCTCACACTGCTAGTAGCCAAATGGTTTAACCCTCGACTTGCAAGCAGGATATTGGCAAGTGAATCTGCAAGACCCGGGATCGAATCCCTGCCACGGCGGACATTTAGTGGGTGTGGTAGTACGTCCCCAGTCAGGGGACATCCTGACGACGTATACAGACTAAACACACATAACAAAGCCACTCCAACACCTTCCTCTCTCTCCAACACCCCTTCTCCCCTCTCAACACTCTTCTCTGAGCTAGTGCCGATACAAATGGCATATGGACAGTCCTGTATAGAATCGTAAGATTCAGAGTCGTAAAGATTCCAGGACGAGCTCAATAGCGGCGGATCCCCAGATTGACCGTGGTGATTGGCACCTAAACATCTACAAAAAGTACAAAAAGTATAAGTCCCCGTCGTGCCAGAACATCAAGAGAAAACGGCTTTTTCCACCAGCCAGGGCAGACTATACGAATTCACAGTTCTTCCATTCGGATTGTGTAATGGCCTCACCACCTTTTCCAGATTAATGGAGTCTGTACTTCAAGGACTTACCTGGGAAACTTGCCTCGCCTACCTAGACAACATCATCTTCTTTGGAAAAACTTGGGCAGAACACCTACGACTCGCGCAAGTTTTCCAAGAATCAGAGATGCCAAACTAAAACTTAAACCATCAAAATGCACCATGGCAAAGAAACAAGTCAAATTCCTCGGTCATGTTGTCTCTGAAGCCGGAATGTCTCCAGATCCAGCCAAGCTACAGGCCATCAGTAACATCACTCCTCCCAACAACGTCAAAGGAGTACGAGCATTCTTGGGATTAATAATAATAATAATAATAATATTTATTCAGTTACCAATTTACAGAGTTGGTACCACATAGTATGTTACAAATATGACATGTACCAGCCTTGCATAATTCCAACTAAGGATAGCCCAATAAGGCCGTTAGGCGTATTTCCATTGGGGTCCTTGTGGGATTAGGTTAGCTGGGGAAATGGGGAGGATAAAGAAATAGATACTTTAGAGAAAGTATTTCTAGGGGGTTATTTAAGATACCTTACATCCTATAGTAAATATCAGTAATCCGTAATCAGTAATCATTTCAGTTTGGTTTGTCTATCTCTTATGTCGTATTTAGTAGTAGACATAAGCTTGGTGCTCCCTTCTCGCAGCTGTCCGGTTCAGGTGTTCCTTCAGGCTACGTCTGAAGGAATACAGTGTTCTCTTTTCACGGACTGACTGGGGTAGGTTGTTCCAGTCTTTGATGGCAGTGAAGAAGAATGTTTGCTTACCCTGTCCTTGGATTCTCGGGACCTTAAAATTAAACATCCTGTTTCTTGTATTATGTCCACTCCTCTCATTTACTTTAACAAAATCATGCTTTAGATACTCTGAAGCTCTGTCATAGAAAATTTTGAAGGCATTATTGAGCCTGATTTGTTTGGCCCTGTCAGAGACATTGAGCATACCTAGTGACTGAAATTGTTCCTGGCCAACATGTGATCTGGGTCCTAGGTTCAGCATGAACCTAACAATTTTTTTTTTTTTTTTTTTTTTTAAAGAGACAATGAACGGAGGAAGGAAAAACACAGATAAAACAAAAAGGTCCATGTGCCTAAAGGCATCCTCCATTCATAAAATGTTTGTAACAACTGGATTTAAACATTATTTTATTTTGAGTGACCTGAAGTTTGTGCTGTGCTGATTTAGATGATGCAGAGTACCAGGATGACACAGAATAGTCAAAATGACATTGAACAAGCGCTTGGCAGAGGGTCTTTTTGGTCGCCGCGGGCAAGCATCCCACCTGTCTATACAGGTATTTTATACGTGCTCTACACTTACTCAGGATAGATTCCAAAATTGTTTCACCTGACAAACTCGCGTCCAGTTTTAGTCCGAGAAATTTAACTTGTGACACTGTTGTTATAGGAATATCATTACAGTTGACCGAGAAGCCCACAATGTCTTTCAGTTTGCGTTTTGTTCCACATAAGATGGCTTCCGTCTTGCCCAGGTGAAGAGATAGTCTATTGTCCACTAGCCATTCACTACATGATTCTAGTTCTTTAGAAAGTGAAGCGGCAATACTTATTGGGTCTTTTTCTGAAACCAGAAGCACGCTGTCGTCTGCATACAGTAATAATTTACATGAGACGCTCAGTTCCATGTCGTTCACATAACATAGAAAGAGTAAGGGACCAAGGATGCTTCCCTGCGGGACCCCACAGTTAATTGGCATAGGATCAGATATATTATCATAAATTTTGACTCTTTGGGTTCTACCACTAAGATAAGATTTAAACCAGTTCACAGACCCTATGCCCATTGCTTGTAGTTTATTACATAGGATATCATGGTCTACTGTGTCAAACGCTTTTGTAGATCAAGAAGAACTCATACCGGTTTAGTTACCTTTAGACATTTCTTTACGAATGTGATCCGTTAAGTGGATGAGACAGGAGTCTGTCGAGTACATGCATCTGAAACCTGATTGAAACTTATAGAATAGATAATTTTGTTTGAGGTAGTGTTCAATTTGGGTGTATACCGCTCTTTCAAGGATTTTAGATACAATACATAATATGCTAACTGGTCTGTAGTTGCCAACTTCTAGTTTATTTCCTTTCTTGAATAGAGGGGTTACAATAGCTTCCTTCAGTTCAGCAGGTACAGTGTTGGTGTTAATTGACAAGTTGATGATGTGGGTTAGGGGGCCTGCTATACCAATGGCTCCATCTCGTAGAAATTTGGTAGGAATTTTGTCTGGTCCTGTGCTTTTATATACATTTAGGTTAGACAGCTCGTCAAAAGTGTATTTTGGTGTAACATTTTGCAATCCAAATGTGTTCGGGTGTATGTCTTTATCTCTGTAGAAATTTCGAAAGGTGGCCGTTGTTGTCGTGTATTTATTGAAAGGTTGAGGTAGGTTCTGTGCAAGTGTGTTTGCTATGGAGGTGAAGAAGGAGATGAAGTAGGTTGAAATTTGTCGTTTATCGTGGCAAACCTGATCATTAATGGTGAGAGCAATATTAGTGTTAGATGAATCCCTTGTCTTGTTGCTGTAGCCTGTTGTTTTTAGGTGCCTCCATAGTTTCTTTGGGTTATTCTGATATTCCTCTGCCTTATTGTGAAAATAATTAGTTTTCGCTGATTTTATTTTCCTACTTAGTTTATTCCTGGCCCTGTTGAACTCATGTTTCAGACCTTGATCCTGTCTATGTTTCGCTAGCCTTTTTAACAGATTGTCTCTGTGTTCCAGATGGTGTAGTATGTCATTGTAGATCCATGGGTCTGACCTTGCTTTAATTCGTATGTCTTTCAGAGGAGCTATTTCGTCTAGGATGTTTGTGATGATGGTTCTGAAGCCAACCCATGCGTCATTAACGTTTGTACTTCCAAACACTGGAGACCAGTCTGTATTCCATAAAATATCCAGAAATGTTTCTTTATTGTAGTTTCTGAGTGACCTTGTTTTGATAACCTTGTGATTCTCTAGGGTAATTTTTGTGGTTTTCCGTGTGCAATATGTGACGAAGTGATCACTTATCCCAGTCTGTATAACCCCTGATTGGGATATTTTGTCCTCTCTGTTACAGTTTATGTGGTCTAATATTGTGGTAGTGTTCTTAGAGATACGTGTGGGGGTTGTGATGAGTTGTTTGTGATTGTGCATTGTCAGTATATGCCTATATTCTCGTACAAGCCTATTATTTCGTTGTTTGTAACACAGGTTAAAATCCCCTAGTATGATGGATTCATTCCGAGGGTCTAGCGATGACAAAGTTCGTTCAAATTTGGTCAAGAATTGTGTGTCGTCTGGTGGCCTATAGCATACCCCAATTGTGATGGGTCTTGTCCTCGGCAGGTGTAGGTCGATCCACAGAGCTTCGTGATTTTCTACATGGAGGTCGGTCCTAGTTGTGTGTGTGAGGTTGTTTTTTACATACAGACATACTCCTCCCCCATGCCTATTGCGATCATTCCTAACCATATTGAAACCTTGAATGTTTATTTCACCATCGTTTATACTTGAATCCAGCCAGGTTTCTGTGATTGCAATTATTGAAGCTTTGGCCTTATTAGCTAACAAGTTTATTTCTGACAATTTATGGTACATTGATCGGGCGTTAATGTGGATAAGATGGAGCCCTTTGTTGGTGAACACTCTGTATTCATCTTTGATTTTGAATGTGTCCTGGCTGGATTCTGAGTTGTTAATACTAATTGGTTCATTTACATTAATATTCGGTAATGAATGCAAGGCACACATGTTGCATAGGAATTCCCGTTCTTCACTGTTGGTCTTCTTAGAGATGCACTTCATGTGAGCTACAGTTTTACACTTAACACAGGTTAGGATCCTTTGTTTTCTTGTTATGAGTGATTCACATATTTCACAAATTATTTTAGGACCTTTAATAGCTACTTCCCTACATTTATTGCATTCCACTTCTTTTCTGCTAGTAACGTAAGTACATCGATCGTGTACTGTTTCATTACAACTACTACATTGTGAAGTTGTACTCCTTTTGTTGAATCCAATATCGCACACTATACATATTTTCCTGTTACTGTTCATCGTACGTCTGGCGGTGTGGTGATCAGCTGAGCGCCGTGAGCGGCTGCTGGGGTGTGAGCGCGTGAGATGGGGACAGGTTGTGGCTCCCCCTTCCCCCCCTCCGACCCCTACCTGTATTTGTTGTTTGATGTCCTTGTTCTTGTCCATTGTTGCTGCTTTTTTAGTTGTTCTGGTTGCATGTTGAGCTACAGTAATTGGGTCGTCGATATCTGTGGTAGTGAGGGTCGAGTTGAGGATAGTGTTGTGTGTGACGCCTGCCAGCGTTGGCAGAATCGCCTCCCGGTAGCCACTAGCACTCACCAGGGCAGTGAAATGGGCTACAGTCTGTCTACAATGTTGTACTTTCTTTCTTGTGAATCGTCATGTCACAGGCAGGGTAGAAGTGGTATTTGTTTTCGCCTGTGACAATGCATTGTATTTTGTATCATGAGTTGAACATGGGATGCATTGTAGTGAAGGAGAGAGAGAGAGCGAGCGAGCAGGGTGGGGGAGGTGAGTGTTGCTTTTCCTCCTCCTCCCTCCCTCCCGGAGGAGTTGCTCGCCCGCGTGGTCTTTTCTCTCGGTTTTGATTGGCTGGTGGTTCCTGGCGCCTTCTGCAGGCCTGCTGCCGGGTGACGTAGCGGCCTGTGATTGGCTGACCACCGTGCCTTTGTGTGGGATCCTGGAGGGGTCCAGAGGAGCTATTCTCCTCAGAGCTTTCCTGACTAGCATACCCTTCACATGTCCCTTGCCCCCCTGTCTCCCGACTTCCACCTATAGAGCACTTTCTCTCTCTCTCAACTTCTTACCTCTCATTCTTCTACTCTATTTAATATCATAACTTCCCTTTGGTTCTGCACGATTTCATATATCGGCCATCGTATTATATGCTGAAGCTCTCAGATAACACATGTTTAGTTAGGCATTTTGGAAGGGTTGCCATTTTTGTCGGTAGAGGTTCAACACACTCACGGTGTCTCCCTTCCTGTATCGTGGTGGTCTGCTGGGGGATTTAATGCTAGACTGGGATAGGGCTACTGGTGTTGTGATTTCCATGTGTACTAGGTTTTGTTGAACCTGTACAATCGCAACGGAGACGTGGGAAGCCTAGGTGGTCTTTCTGACTGTGTACCTTGTGAGTTTAGCACTGTGTTGCGAGTGAGGGCTTTTGCCTCTGCCACCCAACACTGTGCTAACTCGTTTGCTTTGACTTTGAGAGGGTCGCCAGGAGAGAACCAGATACTAGCGATCTGGATCTCTCAAGAGAGCACCCCGTCAATTAACGTAATTTGGCCGCACAGCCTTAAGGACTTCGCTAGGCTATGAGCCGCTTGCTCAGCCATTGTTTCCTAGCCTAGACATCCCAGCTAGACTTTATTCGCCTAGCAGACACCAGATTTAGATTATAAACTTTTTCTGTTATGTATGCATTATTATTCACGGCATTTATTAGTCTAGGTTGTTGTTGAGTTGCACAACCCTAGTAGGCTGTTTCGTTGATGAGGAAGTACTTCTTTTGCTGTTTGAGTTCCTACTATTGCGCAGTTATTATTATTCCCGTGCCAGTTAACCCTATATGTCCTTACAATTGTCATATTCTATTCCTGCTTTATACTACAGTTCAAAATCCGATACGATCATCTTACCCCAGCATCAGACTTTCTTCAGAAGATTCCTGCTCGATGCTTTGGGACTTTCGTTCACTTTCTTTAGTATAGGAGTGACAGTTCATTATTGTTTAGAGTAACTTTAAGTATACCTTCTTCTAGTTTGCATTAAATCATTGCAGTGATTTAATTAAGATCTCTATCTTTTCCTAGTATACCTTATTACCGTAATTGTATGTTGTTGTGATCAGGCTGTATCAGAGATCATCAGCCTGTAGTAGTAGTGCACTTATACTGAGTTATAGGATACCCCGTTATCGCAGATTTAACTCTGGAGGGTATAGGTGCTTTTGTGCGCCGGCATTATAAGTTCAGGGGTTGGATCTAGTGTTACCGTTGTGGCTGTGTGCTTTCCTAGTCCAATGATTAAGAGCCCTTGTTTTATACGAGCCCTGGTCTTAACAAATGGCGACCTTGCTTAGGATTTTGTGAACTTAGAGAAATATTGCAGGAGTGTTGTGGTCATTTGTTTTTGTTTAAAGGAATATAGTGGACACGTGGAATTTTTTGGCAAGTAGTATAACACTTAAGAGTCTTCAAGCATTTGTTGAGTGAATATTGCTGCATAAGAGTTTAGGTACTTTTTTTTTTTTTATAAACGTTGAGAATTTTCGGTGGACACTATGTCGGACGACGGATCAGTGTACAGTGAGGACACAGTACGGGAAACAGAAACTGAGGTGCAGCAGCGGGCTTTGTTGGATGACATTAGCGTTGTAGCTAGTGAGGAGGATGCAAGGAAGTTTCTGGAGATACCTATTACTGCTGACCGGGTGTCGGGGATTGATTGGTGTGGTCTCCAGTGTTTGGCCACAGTCATGGGGCGTGTGGGCACTAGCAGCATGTCAAGAGGTGACCTGGTGGCCTGTGTGCTCGGCGGGGTGCGTGGGGCTTCGGGTGGGGCGGGAGCTGGGGCACCTTCGGCCCAGCCCCCATTCCACTCGACTCCTACCATGGCGCCCCCTCGGGCTCCGGAGCCGGGTATGGTCCCGCAGGCCAATAGTCACTGGCAGCGTGGTTTGCACTTGGGTGAGTCTCCAATTGTTGCATCTCCTCCTCCTCAAGGTTTAACTGCAGATATGCTCTTCCAGCTTGAGATGGCTAAGATGCAGCAGAAGCGGGAATATGAGCAGCAGAAGCGGGAATCTGAGCAGCAGCAGCGGGAGTTTGAGATGGCTAAGATTCAGGCTGAGGAGAGAAGGGCCAGATATGAGCTCGAGCAACGGCAGCGAGAGAGTGAGGCTGAGGAGAGAAGGGCCAGATATGAGACTGAGGCTGAGGAGAGAAAGGCGAAGTACTGTGCAGACATAGATCTTGAGAAGTCTAGGGTGGAGTCGACAGGGCAGCGTCTCGGTTCTGGGAATCGAGGTCTTGATCAGTCGTTATCGCACCTGCTCAAGTTGGTCCCCGTATTTGATGAGTCGGGTGTCACTGAATTTTGTATGCGTTTCGAGAAGAAGTGCCGGGAGCACCAATGGCCCGAGGTTAAGTAGGCAGCCCTTGTTTCCTCTAGATTGGTTGGCAAAGGACTCAAGGCATATGATGCGTTGCCCTTGGAGTCGTGCATCGATTACGAGGTATTGAAGGAGGCTGTCCTGCGGGCATATGAGTTACAACCAGAGACGTACAGATTGAAGTTCCGAGGTGTAACGAAGGGTCGTGAGTGCACCTTTCTTGAGCATGCCCGGGATCTGTCCGATGCATTTAGAAACTGGCTGCGTTCTGAGAAGGCATCGACGTTTGAGGAGTTGAAACAGCTGATGCTTCTAGAACAATTTTTTAAGTGTACGGGCAGCGATCTAACGTTGAATCTTAAAGAGAAAAACCCAAGAACTCTTCAGGAGGCAGCTGAGATGGCTGACCTTCGGATGTCACTGATTCATGGGTGCGGGTCTGCACAACGGAACGATGCAGGTAACAAGGGGCGCAACACTCCACCCCCCCGAGCCAGTGATACACCATATAACCATTACAACAAGAGCAACGATACTAAGTCTGACCATAAACCTAATACCGTCCCGTTTAAGAAGGGTCAGGGCCCTTCCCCACCTCAAGGGAAGCCCAAGGGGGAGTTAGAGTGTTTTCATTGTTATGAGAAGGGGTATTTTGCAAGAGCCTGTCCAAGCAAGCTACCTAATGCAGTTATGTCTTTGGCTCGCAACATTGGGGTGTCCCCGAAGTCGTCTGAGTTTGCCCGGGGTATAACGTCAGAGGCTGGGACACAGCCAGTGGAGAAGAATCCGGAAGGCTCGAACCCTGTCCGCGATGTCTTTTGTGACCATCGAGGGCATGGCTGCGTGAAATGGGCTGGTAAGAAGCATGGAGTTGAGCTGTTGCGAGACACGGGTGCCTCTCAGACTTTAATGAAGAACTTTACTGGTAGACCAATAAACACGGCACGGGTGGTTGTGGTGCAGGGTATCAATGCTGTCAAGTCATACCCGTTAGTCAGGATGGAACTGGAGGTGGATGGTGTGACACGAGAGTTGGATGTGGGTGTTGTGGAGAACTTGCCTGTTGGGGGCGTCGACCTCCTTCTCGGCAACGACTTTGCGGTGCCTACTTCTGAGGTTTCACCCTTAGTCGTTGCCGAGAAGCCGGCCGACGTGAGTAGGGAGGAACAGGAGTGGGTAGAGAAATGTCAAGTACAACCTATGGCGTGCGTTGTTACAAGACCTCTTGCATCCAAAGTGTCACAGCCTATTCCTCAGTCTTCTGATCAACGGAGGAACGGTTGGAAGAAGATGGCTAATGTTGGTAACAGTTTGAAGAGTTTAGTACCAGCAGCTCTTCTTGGCACTGCAGTATTGGCACCATTGTTGGAGTCTGGAGAAGCCCCAGGACCTGTCACAGCTAGTGAGGAGGTAGGGCAGGAAGAGACTCCGAGGCAGCAACGTTATGCACAGAGAGAACAAAGGGTTGCTCAGTTTGATATTGGGGGAGGACTTGGGTTGCTTCGGAAGCATCTAGACAGGTTGGTTCCCTCAGATATTTGTAAACTGCAGTTGGATGATCCGGAAGTTCAGAAGTGTGGTAATGGTGCTGTCGAGATCAAACACGAGGACGGGGAAACATGTCATGTGAACCTGTTGGAGGAGTTTGTGAGGCAACCACCTGAGCAGCCTACTGTCCCTGCATTTGTCTGCAGCGGCCAAGGTGGAGAAGGAGAGGGGGGCAGTAGGGCACAGGTGGAGGAGAGTAGGGATTATCATGTCTCGGCGGAGCAGTGCGCGGGGGACACGAGTCTGGTGGCTGTGGAAGCGCTAGAGCACCTGCCTGAGCAGCAGTGTGCAGCGCTCCAGCACCAGCTCGGTTCATACCCCACTGGTCGTGCCGAGCCGCTGAGCCTCACAACTCAGGCGGTGCAAGATGTTCCGCGGGCAGGTCACGTGAATGTTGGGAGACCGTTAGCCTCGTTGTTTCGGTGGTTCAAGGTGGGCGACGAGGCTTTGGCATGGTTGCCAGGTCAGGGTCGACCCATGGCTGCCAAGGGTGGTGGTCAAAAGGAGGACTTTGAGCAGATTGGTGAGGTTGGCTGTGGCATAGAAGTGCCCAGTCGTCGCATAGCCTCCCAATGCTGCTCTAGTCGATTGCAACAGCCCTACCATAGACCGACTGTATCTGGCCATGTCGCTAAAAGTGGTGATGCTGTGCAGGCAGATGTAGTCATAAGGAATGCAGGGGTGCGCATGTACGGTATCGGTGGGGAAGCCTTAGCAATTGTGAACTATGGGAGTGACTGCACAGATGGTACTGATTGTCCCTCTCATGACCTGGCTGTTCTAGGGACGAAGGTGGAGAAGGAGGGAGACTACAGGTTAGAAGCTGCGGTCTCAGCTGGGTTATGGAAGGGCACTAGGATTGTTATTCTGCGAGATAAGTTGTTTACTAGGCTGTGGCAGTGCATCCACATGTTTGTTGCTTCTCCAGGCCTGATGTACGGGGTAGAATCCGACATGCAGGCTGGAGATAGTGCAAGGCTCAGTTTAATTCCCTACCGTATAAATCCTGCTCGACAGCCTGTGGTGCAAGCAGAGCTGGATTACGTGTTGACGAAGGGTCTGAGGGATAAGGAATGTCGTGAGTGGTCGTTGCCTGTAACTTTGCAACCTGTGTTAAGTGGCAAGATCAGTGAGTGTGTTGATTGCGAGAGTGTGTGTGCATTATCCCTGACAGACGCCTATACTTTATCGAGAGTTGACGACACCATAGACCGCCTCGGGGCTGCATCGCCTATCACGAAGGTAGAACTAGTGAAAGGATATTGGCAGGCCCCGTTGCCAGAAAGAGCGAAGAGAAATGCCAGTCTTGTGTTGAACTGGGCAGTTTATCAGTGCCAGGTGTTGTTGTGCTGCCGGAACACAAGTTGGATGTGTGGCATGCTAAGGGCACTGATAATGTTGTGGCTGATTGTTTGTCACGGGAGGGTTTGTTTGCAGGAGAATCCTCGCCGTTCAGTCAGTGTGTGTTGAGAGTGGAGAAAAACTAGGCTTGCCCCTGTAAGTGCAGCCGCCATAAACATATTAAAAAAATAAAAAATCACATAAAAACTCTTTCTTTTGATAGTTAATTGTAAGTTGCCTATGTTATAGCTAAAGTCCTAAGTTGAACCTGTCTTTCACTTAGGAGGCTGGGTTCTGTGAAGCTCGCTCTGGGAGCATAGCAGGCTAAAATTATACTATTATGTTTGGGAGGGGTTATAAGATTTTCTTTATGTTGATATGTTGTTTTATGTAAGATTGAGCTTTGCATTTCATTTCTGGCGGAGTGGCTATGTGTGACGGGTCTTGTCGGCATTCTGCCTTGTCAGATATCGTGCTCGCCTAATGTTGAGCATCCTATATCTTGGGCGGGGTGTGACGCCTGCCAGCGTTGGCAGAATCGCCTCCCTACAAAGGGCTACAGTCTGCCTACAATGTTGTACTTTCTTTCTTGTGAATCGTCATGTCACAGGCAGGGTAGAAGTGGTCTTTGTTTTCGCCTGTGACAATGCATTGTATTTTGTATCATGAGTTGAACATGGGATGCATTGTAGTGAAGGAGAGAGAGAGAGCGAGCGAGCAGAGTGGGGGAGGTGAGTCTTGCTTTTCCTCCTCCCTCCCGGAGGAGTTGCTCGCCCGTGTGGTCTTTTCTCTCGGTTTTGATTGGCTGGTGGTTCCTGGCGCCTTCTGCAGGCCTGCTGCCGGGTGACGTAGCGGCCTGTGATTGGCTGACCACCGTGCCTTTGTGTGGGATCCTGGAGGGGCCCAGAGGAGCTATTCTCCTCAGAGCTTTCCTGACTAGCATACCCTTCACATGTCCCTTGCCCCCCTGTCTCCCGACTTCCACCTATAGAGCACTTTCTCTCTCTCTCAACTTCTTACCTCTCATTCTTCTACTCTATTTAATATCATAACTTCCCTTTGGTTCTGCACGATTTCATATATCGGCCATCGTATTATATGCTGAAGCTCTCAGATAACACATGTTTAGTTAGGCATTTTGGAAGGGTTGCCATTTTTGTCGGTAGAGGTTCAACACACTCACGGTGTCTCCCTTCCTGTATCGTGGTGGTCTGCTGGGGGATTTAATGCTAGACTGGGATAGGGCTACTGGTGTTGTGATTTCCATGTGTACTAGGTTTTGTTGAACCTGTACAATCGCAACGGAGACGTGGGAAGCCTAGGTGGTCTTTCTGACTGTACCTTGTGAGTTTAGCACTGTGTTGCGAGTGAGGGCTTTTGCCTCTGCCACCCAACACTGTGCTAACTCGTTTGCTTTGACTTTGAGAGGGTCGCCAGGAGAGAACCAGATACTAGCGATCTGGATCTCTCAAGAGAGCACCCCGTCAATTAACGTAATTTGGCCGCACAGCCTTAAGGACTTCGCTAGGCTACGAGCCGCTTGCTCAGCCATTGTTTCCTAGCCTAGACATCCCAGCTAGACTTTATTCGCCTAGCAGACACCAGATTTAGATTATAAACTTTTTCTGTTATGTATGCATTATTATTCACGGCATTTATTAGTCTAGGTTGTTGTTGAGTTGCACAACCCTAGTAGGCTGTTTCGTTGATGAGGAAGTACTTCTTTTGCTGTTTGAGTTCCTACTATTGCGCAGTTATTATTATTCCCGTGCCAGTTAACCCTATATGTCCTTACAATTGTCATATTCTATTCCTGCTTTATACTACAGTTCAAAATCCGATACGATCATCTTACCCCAGCATCAGACTTTCTTCAGAAGATTCCTGCTCGATGCTTTGGGACTTTCGTTCACTTTCTTTAGTATAGGAGTGACAGTTCATTATTGTTTAGAGTAACTTTAAATATACCTTCTTCTAGTTTGCATTAAATCATTGCAGTGATTTAATTAACCTGACAAGCGCGATATAGATGTAGGTGCTAGGGTAGTTATTTGTGCATTTCTAGCCCTGGATTCTGACAGAATTCGTTATATTTACAATATAAACCATTATTTGTTTTCGGTATGCTTTTATTTTACATATATGATGTATATATGAACCTTCAAGAGTGCTAAAATAAGTGGGAAAAGCATTTGGGTGGTGAAAAACGAAGATATTGGCCACCCGGTCATAATCTCAGGCGAGAGAGAGAGACAGGCAGCCTTCCCCTCTCGCTGTCTGGGAGTCAACTGAGGAGAGCGGGGCGGTGTGTGCCGGTGTCTGGGTGTTGCATAACGATCTTTTATGCAACCCACTTGTGCTACATTATCGCGGGAGAGAAAAATAACCGATAAATGATGATAATAAGAGGAAAAATAGGTGATAATTGAGGAGGGGAGGGAGGGGGGAATAAGGTGGGGAAGGAGGGGAGAGGGGTGGGTGAGATTTACATGGATGAGTACTGGAGGGGAATTATCTCACCTAGAGACAAATTCCTTTGTTTTGATAGGCCCTTTTTTTTTATGGAAGGCTATTTTTATGGTCCTGCTTCCGTGAGGCCTATCGCGTTCCCTATAGGAAGCCTTCCGTGAGGCCTATCGCGCTTGCCGGGTTAAGAACTCTATCTTTTCCTAGTATACCTTATTACCGTAATTGTATGTTGTTGTGATCAGGCTGTATCAGAGATCATCAGCCTGTAGTAGTAGTGCACTTATACTGAGTTATAGGATACCCCGTTATAGCAGATTTAACTCTGGAGGGTATAGGTGTTTTTGTGTGCCGGCATTATAAGTTCAGGGGTTGGATCTAGTGTTACCGTTGTGGCTGTGTGCTTTCCTAGTCCAATGATTAAGAGCCCTTGTTTTATACGAGCCCCGGTCGTTACATGTGTTGGTAGGGTGGTGGCACTGAGGAGGTGGCTGCCCGGCGGCCGTGGACCGTGTGTGTGTGAGCTTGAGGGGTGCCCGCTTGTTGTAACGAATTTTACTGCTAGGCGCTATTGAAATGTCGGTGTCTGCCTTACTTGTTTGGTGGTGAGGTTTCTTCAATGTTGAACTAGGGCCTGGGTTGGTCTCTACATCTCCGCAGCTAATTAGAGTGTAGCGCAGCAGGTGTTGTAGCGAGGTCGTGCCAGAGTACTTGGCAAGACGCGGTGCCTTCCCGATGTATGAAATTGACCAGGCAGGAATGGTGACAGAAATTTCCTTTGTATGTGTTTTCTGTGTGACGAGGTCCCTCAATACTTGCTTAGTGTTGACCTGGTACACTACCGGTCCCCTCTGCACCTGTATATCGGCACAGCCCCTCTGGATGTTGAGAAGGATGATACATAGGGAGAGAGCTATGCCCACCCCCTTCAATCCTCCTCCCGAAAAACTTCGCTACCATTGCAAAACCCCTTCACGACCTCACCAGAAAAGAAGAACCATTCCTTTGGACCACCCACAGACTACAAGCCTTTCAAACCTGAAAAGACCTACTCGTGGCAGCCCCAGTTGTCTCCTTTCCCGATTATACCAAACCCTTCTGTCTTTACACCGACGTCTCACAATTTGGAATACGAGCAGTGCTAGCCCAAACCCGGGAAGGCCGCGAACACATCATTGCTTGTGCCAGCCGTACCTTAAACCCCGCAGAGATCAACTACCCAGTTACCAAACGGGAATGCTTAGGAATAATTTGGGCACTCCAGCACTTCAAAGCATACTTGCTGGAGTCAAAGTCACCATCATAACTGATCACCAAGCCCTACAATGGCTCCGCAAATCCGACACGAAAAACGCCCTTACTGTCAGGTGCCGAGAATCTCTTGAAGCGTTCAACTTTGGGATCGCCTACCGCCCGGGAAAATTGCATACAAATGCAGATGCACTCCCCTGGCTACCTATTCAGCAAACACCACCCAAGGATGCTATACGGGCCATTCAACAGCAAGACCCACCCGACCAAACTCAGCAATATCTTCTACATTCATTTCAGAAAAAGAACAAACCTGCCTGGATTCCAAAGATTATCTTCGATCACCTCATCAGGAAAGGGGACACCTTATATACCAAAGAAGGCAAGATTGTCCTAAACCCTAGCACTGCCCAAGACATCATGCAGTCTCTCCATTCCCATAACGGAATCCATCTAGGCTAGAAAAAGCTTCTTGCAACCTTTCAAGAGGTATACTGGACCCCAAGGCCTTATGTCACAGCAAAATCCATTACCGAAGCTTGCCATGCCTGTGCTTTGGGCAAGGACAAAACCAGAACACCAGGTCCTTCAGGTAAATTTATTGCTTACAAACCATGGCAATTATTAGCCTTAGATGTCATGGGACCCATGGACGGAGTTAAAGGCTACAAATACATAATCACTTTCGTAGACACTTACAGCGGCTCGCTGGTGTAGTGACTAGCGTCTTGGACTTCCACCTAGAAGGTCCCAGGATCGCGCCCACGCTCAGCGCATTAAAGATTTTTCACAAGCACCGAGTCGTTACCGTCCCTCATGAGCAAGGGGATGGGGTAGTAGTACAGGACCCCAATGGAAATACGCCTAATCGGCCTTATTGGGCTATCCTAGCTGGCTTAGCATGCACTAGCTTTAAGAACTATTATTATTATTATTACTCCAAATATGTCTTTGCATGTCCAGCCAAGGAACACTCACCTTTGCAGTCGCGGAATCACTATTACAACACGTATTCCCGTATTTTGGTCTCCCACAGGCCATGCATACATTCCGACAATGCCCCAGAATTCACAGGCCACATCTGAACCCAGATATCACAGAACTTCGGCTACCAAATCAGTCATTCATCTCCCTACTGGCCTCAAGGGAATTCAGTCTGTGAACGTAGCCACAGGACCATAGCCAATCAAATACGGACAAGGCTGCAACAAATGAACACCACAGATCGACTGGCCAAGTCAAGTTCGCATAGTGCAATGGGGTATGAACACTTGCCCTCGCGAAAATGGAATAACCCCTCATGAAAAAATATTTGGGGAGTCTCCTTTACTTTTGCCACGGAGACACCTGTCCGTCCCATTGGAGCCCTCACCTGACCTCAACCAGTCCCTCGTCCACCTGCGAAATCGATTACGCCAACTACAATATCTACAAGACCTGCAAGGCTGTAACCTGACGAAACCCCCAAAATCAGCCCTCACCACGTCGGCGACCTTGTGATGGTGGCTCAATTTCCCGTGCCCTCTAAGCTAAAACCGCAGTTTAAAGGCCCTTTTGAAATCATAACCGTTCCAAATTGCTATCAAGTCACGGTCAATTACTATGGGGAATCACACACCTACCGAAACCGTTACATACGTCGTTTCCAACATCTCGACAGTAACCTTATTATGTTGGCTGACTCTGATGATTGTCGCATGCCCCACCACTAATCTTGACCCTTTACCACCACCCAAACAGGCCCCCTTACCACCTTACCCCCCTCGCCCCCTCTTCCCATTCCAGAACCACAATGCCCCCTTCCTATTCCAACACCTCTTCCTATTTTCCCCAACTATCCAACCTCCCTTCCCCCTACCACTCGGGCTCTCTCAGCTCCTCCAGGATTTGCCCCTCTCTCACCACCACTTTCTCCTTCCCCATCCCTACCACTCAACCTTCCCCTATCTCCTCCAACCCTATCCTTCCCGTTCCTCACCTATCCCCCACCTCTTCTTCCACCACGACCGAACTATAGGTAGCGCCAACGAACTTGACAATAATCTTGACTCCTTAACTTTTCATAACTCAAAAGGGCCTAGAGCAAACTGGCTGTAAATATCCACACCTATTTCCTGGTGAGCTCTTCCCAAATGATAGAAATGTAAGCTCAATTGCTTTAATTAATTTTGAGTTATGAGAAGTTAAGGGGTCAAGATTATTCTCAAGTTCATTGGCGCTACCTATACCTTCCCTCACTCCTCCATCCCCTCTCGTCCAACCCCCTACGGTCCTACCCCTCAATACCCCTTCCTATCCACAATCCCATCCTTCTACCAACACCATTCCCCCATCCATTCCCGTTCTAACCACCTCCTATCCTAAAACCAAAGCTAGGCACCCCAAACGCCCTTTCCGACACCGAAAGGGTTAACCAAGATCGAAATCAGAGTGAGGTTTGGTGAGGTTAGGTTTCATAAAAAGTATCTCCCAAAAAGCAGATCATAAGCTAGGGTTGCTGTGCTGACTTAGGTTTGTTAGGTTAGATTTGCCAAAAAGTCTCTCCCAAACAGCAAGTCATAAGGTAGGGTCACTGTGCTGAGAGACCTGGGATTAACAACAAAATACTAGATAACTAAATTGGAATAATTTCCTCCGAACACTTGATCACAAAACAGACCCCAAAAAACTTTACAAAACACTAAACAGCATTACACTTTCCAACAGCAACAAACTCAATCACTTGCTGCAATCACAACAGACATCAGAAACTTCAAACACGGCGTCCCGCAAGGATCCGTCTTGTCGCCCGCACTCTTCAATCTATACATGCATGATCTACCCTGACTCCACGCACCCCAAATAATTATAGCTTCCTACGCAGATGACATAACACTCACATACATACATACATACATAAAATTTTAAGACTGAGTGCTCCACACATACATGCAGTTTCAGTCTCTTGTCCTAATGGCGGCATTCCAGGCAACCCTGTTAAGGGCTGCTTCACTTGTCAAGTTTCTGGATTTGAGATCAGCACGTATAGTCCGATCCCAGGTCTTCCTCGGTCCACCCCTTGGTGCAGCTCCCTCCACAATCACAGACCTGCATCTTTTCACCCAATTTTGTTCATCCATTGTCTCCACATGTCCATATCGTCCCAGTCTACTTGTACGCATCACCTCGCTAATACTCTTTATACCTAAACGTCTCCTCAGCTCATCATTTGTTATTCTATCCTGCAGCCTGGCCCCACACATCCACACATGTACACACCAAGACTCAGACACAGCAACACATCTCCTTCAACCCTATCTCAACACACTACATGACTAGTGCACTACAAACCGACTCAAATTATCTCCAGACAAATCCACAGCAACCCTCCTCACAAGCTGGACACTATAATATATTCTAGTTATAAACCTTGATGTTCAGTAAGGTGTAAGTAAAACTACCATGTTATTTTAATTAAAACTTATATTTGCAATGCTAACTTTTGAGGGTTGATATTTGATACTAAATAGTAATCAATGTCTTTAAATTACTTTATAATAGTATAAGATAATATACTACAATATATCATCATCACCATACAGTATTTTGTACAAGAACACTGAATATTTAGTTCATTGTATAGTACATAGAAGGCCAAGATAATATTAGGCACAGTTCAGGTAATTTCTTACCTGAACACTACCATTGCTAAAATATAGACAATCACTCAGTGCAGAACTTGGAAGTTATGAAATATATATATGTATATATATACAGTATAATATATACTGAATATAAACACCAAATGAGGAGGAGCACTTTAGACAACATTTCGCAGATAGCTTCTTCAGGTCACTAACAGACGCTAGGTCCTAGGTCAAGGGGTTAAGAGGCGAAAACTATTTAGCAAAATACCCCCCCCCCCCACTGCATTAACCCTTTGAAGATTATGACGAATTTTGACAGTTTGTTCTGGCTATAATTAGACGATTTTATACAGCTTACGAAGGAACTGTGGCAATTAATAGGGGAAGTAGTATCTCAATTAACCATCAGACTTCCATATACCCTTCCTAATCTGAATACAATAGTCATCTTGGAGCCAGGCAACAGAAAAAAAATGCGTAATCGGATCTTGAAAGGGTTAAAACGATTTGCAATCTTCAAGGAGTTAAACCATTTAGCTCATGACTATCCGATTACTCATTTCTTTTCTATTGTCTGGCTATTATTAAACAATTATATTCAGATTAGGAAAGGTATATGAAAGTCAAAAGATTAGGTAATAATGCCCACAGATCCTTCCTAAACTGTCTAAAATTGTCTACTGATAGCCAGAATAAACTGTCAAAATATGTCATAATCTTCAAAGGGTTAACTGTTAATCTGGCTATCATTAGGCGATTGTATTCAGTTTCGGAAGGCCCTCTAGAATTCAAAAGGGTAAAAACTATCGCAAGCATCCCTCTGACTCCAACAGTTCCTTCCTAAGCTGAATAAAATCGTATATATAATGATATATATAATGAAAGCTAGAACAAAATGATAAAACGTGGCATAATACTCAAAGGGTTCAAATATAGCACAAGTGTTTATTAGGCCCTTCAAAAACTTATTAAATTTGCTAAGCGAGACCACCCAAGATCAACCGGTAGAAACAGTAAGGATTGGAACTGACATTAAGGGGATAATTTCACTTAAGGAGGTGTTTTTTCTAGACCTCCTTCCCCTCATCTTTAGCCCCATTACTTTTAATACTTTAAGACGTTCGCCCCATTAGTTTGACAAAGGCCTTTCGCCCCATCAATTTGTCAATTTTGAAACTTTTGTGCCATTTAGGTGTCGAATGTTTTCTTACGAACGAAAGCGAGCCTGAATTTAGGAGAAACCGAACTTTGGCCAGGACATAATAAATTATCTCTACTGAAAAATGTACTAATTGGTCTCAAGGGGGGTTTGGGGGTATTCTTTTAAAGCTTGATGGAGGTCTAGGGAGCCAATTAAATAACTCCCTTAATCGGCATGGCAAATATGTTGAATAGTTACTATCACCCATATCTAACCATCAATCAAATAAAAATAGCAAAACTTATCGAAAAAACTTATGGAGTTAGACGGTGATGCATGGACGTGTAGGCAAGGTTGGTTAGTGAGAGAAACTAAACACAAAAGTTATATATTTCACTTACTAGTACAACAACCACAAGCCCTATGTCCAGAGCAGCCTAACTCCGAACCAATGGTGAGACTCCCAGTGCACAGTGGCCCGAAGAGACACGAGGAAGAACTAGTGTTGTTTTGATTGCAGTAGCCCGAGCATTGGGGTACACTTAGCACACAACACTTACACCCGTTGCCTGTACACCCCCCTGCCAATTCTTCTTCCCCACAAGAACAGGATGACTTGCAGATCCCGTGTCGCTCCTGGCAAGATGGTTGGATTGCGCAATCTGGAGGGGACAATTATGATACGTAATTTTCTAGAATTTTTCTGAATGAGACGTTTGTGATGAGCGGGTTTCTAGGATTGTTCTGAGTGGGATAATAGCGATAGACAGGGCTCTAGGTTAGTTCTGAATGGGACATACATTATGGTCAGGGTCTTGGGCTAGGATTGTTCTGAACGGGACTTTTGTGATGAACTGGGTTTTAGGATTGTTCTGAATGAGATGTTAGTGATAAGCCGGGCCTTAGGTTAGTTCTGTTTGGGACTTATGAGATAGTCAGGGTCTTGGGTTGCTTATGGATGGGACATTTGTGATTGGCAAGGTTATAGTTTTCAGTTCTGAATGGGACGTTTCTGATAGTCAGGATCCTACCTTAACTCATTCAGTACCAGTGATGTTCTTCTCATTATATTCTGGCAACTATTAAACGGTTTTATTCAGCTTAGGAAGGATGTCTACCCGTTAAAAGACTATCTCAATTATTCTTTGAGCCACCATAATCCTAAGCTTCATCAAATCGTCTAAATGCAGCTAAAACAAAAACAAAAAGACGTCGCCGGTACTGTAAAGGTTAATTAAGTCTGGACGGGGCATTTGTGATAGGGTAGGCCTAGTTATAGTATCAGGAAAGGCACCGTATTTAATTACTGGTATGATATGCATTAAAGTTAGCTAAAAGATCAGGTAAAATATGCAATACTTCATCAATCTTCACAAATCATGTTGGGGTAGTGGTCAAGAGTCATAAAACACTTCTGCAACCGGGCACAATTTACATATTTCTGCAGGTATGTATGTATGTAGGCCTATGTATGTATAAATAGCGTATATAGTTATTTCATTAGTCACCTAATAGATGGCGAGTTTTCAGATGTTCCCTACTCACGGCTTTGCTAAAGGTCTTTTGTTTTAGATGTGCCAGGTCCATTCAAATCAAAGCACGCTTCTTTTCAATAAGGTAAGATCTATACTTTTGAATCTATAGGTTAGGTTAGGTTAGGTTAGGTTAGGTTAGGTTTATTTATTCTCTTTTACCCCACAATTTCCCAGATCTTCATAGATCTCCCTACTAGTAGGGGCCGTGTTTCAAAATTGATAGAAAATGGGTTATTATGTATTTACGGTACAGTACAAACACTAACACACATAAATACACTACACAATTAACATATATAACACAATTGATATATAATTAGCACCCGGTAATAAAATCTAAACTTACCAAATATGGTCAGGTACACAGTACTATGATAATAATAACACAAAATTAAAAACATATATATATTACACGCCGACTTGATTTAGTATCTGAGTTAAGTTACCCATTAAATACAATTTTCTGAAAAAAAAAATTCATAGAAAACCTATTATTTTTGGATGACTCAAGCAAATTTGTATAAACATTAATTGTCAATAATTTGATATATTATTTATTTGAAGCAAGAACAAGATCAATAACCAATATATTATTATAAAGTAATTACGATTGAAAAGTAAATTTCAAAAGAGACATAATCTGAACCAACACAGTTGACAAAAAGATGTAGATATTTTAGTGAAGCTTGGTGGTATTATGAGCGCTCGAGGAAGGAGGTTCATTCTTGTTCAACTAGTTGAACTGTAAGCATAACATAATTTTGCTTATCTTCTGTGACTATTATCCTTCAATTAAGGTTCCTATTGCAAATACAGTAGCATTATTCTAAGGATATCTGTCTTAAAACTGATTGCATATCGGCTATAAACAATTATAATATATTAGTGTGCGGTTGTTCCAATCGTTAGTGAATTAAAGGAAGATGGCCTCTTCAGTGGGGCATAACAATATCAGTTCAGTAATCATACATACGGTTCGTTATTACCACCCACCAACAAAAATAATTGTGAAACCACCCACAACACTGCAAATAACAATGCATAAGAAAGGATGCACGTTGATGAAAAACATATGCATATCATGGCTTATGCGACACTTCTTTAAAAAACAAAGGAATATTGTTTTAGATGAACAAAATTGGGTGATTTGTAACGAGGTAATGGAATATAAGTTTACCTCTGGAATGATAATAACATTTGAAAACGTTTTGGAAAAAATTAAATTTAAATGGAAACGGGGTAGGAAAACCCTTCAAAAGTGTATTATAGATTTCGGTATCAACAACCCGAGTTCGGAGGGTCAATCTTTGATGGACTATACAGCACTGGGCATTGAGTCCATTCAAGTTACAGAAGGGCCCGTCTCGCAAACCCATCCGGAATTAGCTCCGACGGATGCTGATCCAGTTGAGCCTGCCCCGTGTACGGATCTTACGAAAGAGCCCGTCTCGCAAACCCCCCTGGAATCCACCCTGGATCCTGATTCAGTTGAGCTTGCCCCGCATGCTGATTTTGAGTACCCTACCCCTCTAACTGATCCATGGCCCACACAACGAACCATATCTACTACCCCCCTACCACCACCCCAACCAGAGGCCACCCTAAAGGCCAAACCTAAAAAGCGATATACGAATTCTAATACAGCTCATATGTGTGTCATGTTCCCCTCACCATATTATCAAATAATTACATCACAGTATTATATGCATTTATTTAAGGCATACTATGATGTCAATATTTGCATAGCACCAGATGAAACCCAGGAAATCATTGTGAATGGGGAATCGAGTAAGGTATTTTCTCTGGGTAAAATATTAAGCAGTTCGTTACAGGGTGAAATCATGAGTATGGCATTTTGCTAAGAATAAATATTCTCTCGGTCCCCTACCGTCTTTGTTTTATGTATAATCCTGTTAATCCTTTCAGTATTATTATTATTATCATCTTTACTCCCTTTTATTAACATTAGATATTTTCACTCAGCTTTCGAAGGCCCTCTCAGATTCGAAGGGGTAATATCTATCTTAATTAACGCATTGGCTCCCACATAAACTTACAAAGCTGAATACAACCGTCTAATGATAGTTGTAATAAGGTTAATATATATATATATATATATATATATATATATATATATATATATATATATATATACAATTTACATATCTCTGCAGGTTTAAACTATATTATTCCTAAACTCAACAGAACAAAGCTTGACTTTGAAAGCTTTCTTCAGGTGTTTTAAGGGACGAATATATATCATTCCTTTATATATTTATTTGTTTATTGTCTTAGTTTCCTCCCTATGCCTCTTTCAAGCTTAAAAAAATACCCCCAAGAATCCCTTTCGAGATGAAATTGTACATTTTTCGGTACATATTCCGGCTAAAGGCCGATTCCTCCTAAATCACAGGGTCGCTATGGCTCGCCAGGAAAAAAGTTGACACCTAAATGGCACGATCGGTCTTAATATTGACAGAGAAGTGGGGCAAAAGGTCTGAAAATTGAAAAGATAATGGGACAAACGTCTTAAAATTTCCAAACGAATGGGGCTAAACATGAGGTAGAAGGGGGGGCAGTAAAACCAACCACCCCTCCCCTAAAGTTGCTGATACCGATGCCATGGGACCCAGAAGTGTGGCCGATCAGGAATGATCTGTACAAGTCCTCTGTTGTCTCTGCTGTCTTAAAGGGGTGGGGTGGGGGGGGTGGGGGGGGTTTCTGGTCCCCCTTCTCCCTCATGTTTAGCTTCATTAATCTTGAGATTTTAAGACATTCGCCCCATTAGTTTTGCGATTTTAAGACATTTCGCCCCATTTCTTTGTCAATATTAAGACCTTTCGTACATTTTAGGAGTCGATTTTGTTCCTCGCGAGCGATAGCGAGCCTGTAATATAGTAGTAACCGAACTTTGGCCGGGAAATTTTTCTAGCGAAACATGTACAAATATAAATTGATAGGATCCCTTTTTTTTTTTAAAGGTTTGATGGAAGTCTAGGGAGGAAACTAAAAACATACTAAAAATATAAATAGACAAGCAAATAAATACGCCCAACCCCCCTTAATGAATTGATGTGAGTGATATATAGAAAAAGCCCTCACCCAGACAGCAAAGGCAGTTGTTGGCAGGGCAGAACACGTTACCCAACACCCCTCTGCAGGACTTGACACACTGACCAGGACACTCGGAGGACGCAGGACACCCAAGATCCTCGTCATCCCGGGCACAGCAGTAGCAGTTCTTCCCATCACACCCGTCATAGATCACTATTTCTGTCTCCAGGCAGCGGGATTTGCAGGTGCCGTGGTAGCGTTGACATTTCTCCTTTTGCATGCACACGGGGGAAGGAGGATCGGTGATGGGTGATGGGGGTGTGGTATCTGTAAGAGTACCATAGTTTCTGGATTAACTGGAACATCATCAAATAGCCAATCAAACGGGTCACTCTCAGACTCCGCTCCCGAGGGCCTCGTCCACAGACATACAAGATTATAGTCTTCGTCTGGCGGCTGACATTTTTTTTTCTCCACCGGCCGCCGTGTTGGAGAGCTTCTGTATTTTAGTCTATTCATTATGACGAGCCTAGAACTGTCAACCGTATTCTTAGACGTGTGGGGTGGGTGTCATCCAGCCCATAATGAACGAAGATATTGGAAGTGAGTGTTAATTAATGAATGATAACTTGAAATATCCCAGTTTCTAAAAGCTAGCAAATTATATCGTCTTTTTTGGTTCATTAAGAACTAGGTTTTCACGGTGGGAAGGTTTAAGAATATGGCTATGTGACCCATAGCTTCTTGCAACTCTGTGAGAGCTGGACCATATGGATTGTAAAATTCCAACCCATTTCTTGGTTGACTCTTCCCAAATGGTAAACATATCAGCTCGATTGCTCATGACCTTTTGAGCCATTAGAGGGTAGAGTCGGGGTTCCTGGATACGTTAGAATGAATAAACGTTAGTCTAGTGGAAGAGCGTATGCCTAACAGTTGTCTTGTGTAGAGTTGGTTGAAAGCCAAGATGGTGATGGTAAATGTAAACAATGGTGATAGGAAGCTAACATACATAAATGGTGATGTGAAGTAAACATAGATGGTGACAGGCGGTAAGCAAAAACAGTGATGGGAAACATACATGCATAGATGATTAAGGGAAAACAAACATAGATGGTGATATGAAGCAAATGTGCAGTAGACGATGATGGGAAGCAAACATAGATGGTGATGCGAATATATATTAGATGGTGATGGGAAACATAAATACTGGTGATGAAGTATATGGTAATGGGAAGCAAACATAGATGGTGATGGGGTGTAACTGTAGATGGTGATGAGAAGCAAACATAGATGGTGATGGGGTGTAACTGTAGATGGTGATGAGAAGCAAACATAGATGGTGATGGGTGTAACTGTAGATGGTGATGAGAAGCAAACATAGATGGTGATGGGGTGTAACTGTAGATGGTGATGAGAAGCAAACATAGATGGTGATGGGGTGTAACTGTAGATGGTGATGAGAAGCAAACATAGATGATGATGAATATAAATCATAGCTGGTGATGGGGAGCAAAGCAATGGTTATGGACAGCAAACATATATGGTGATGGGAAGTTTAACCCATTCAGTACCAGTGACGTCTTTTTCATTATATTCGGGCAACAAGTAGACGATTTCGTTCAGCTTAGGAAGGACGTCCACCCGTTAAAAGACTGCCGACTATCTCAATTAATCCTTTTAGCGACCATGCAGATGTCAACCCCTTCTGTACAGGCGACGTCTTTTATATTTTATTCTTGCTAAATTTAGACGATTTTGTGAAGTTTAAGAAGGATCTGTGGTAGTTAAAAGGGTCAAGTGCGATAGTTCGAAGCCTGTTAATTGCTGGAGGCCCTTTTTAAACTGAATTAATCGTCTAATAGTAACCAGAATAAAGTTAAAAGGAAGTCGACGGTACAGAAGGGGTTAATGGTGATGGGAGGCCAGCAAAGACTGTGGTGGGGCATAAACGGAGGGTGAAAGGGGGGCAAACATAGGGGGTAATGGGATAATAATCATATTGTAAATGGTAATGGGAGAAAAGCATCTATAATTTTGTATGGCAAGCAAATGTAACGGATGCAATTATTTTCTTATTAAATTATACAAATATTTGCTTAATTATTTACTCATTTATTCGATTCCAGCTACTGATATACAATTTTTAATAAGCGTGAAAGGCTTAAGCTGCCCACTTAATAGGCTTATCTTTTGGCATTGTGTTATGGTAATAATTAACTTTACAATATAATTTCCATAATTATGGTATATATCTATATACATTTATCCACTGAAGTAATTATATATGTTTTATGATTAACATATTCGATTAACATTTGTAAATTAGGCCTCACTTGATTCCGGAACACAACAGACACAGCCTCGGCCGCATCCTTTCTTAACCACCTCATAGCCCGCGCCACATTTGCTCTCCTCCAAACACGTTCCGCCCAGCCTCTTACAACCATTCTTCGTCTTGCACCCTGGGTAGTGAATGCAATGTTAATTTTGTAATTATCCTTTCCATTCCATTAGTTGTATCCTTCCCTCCAAAATTAGAAATTAAGTCACCAAGGAATGCATGCAATTGACTGAAACAATCAAGCAACTTCTGGCCAAATCCCTCAACCCTCTGCACCACCCGGTGAAGACCCCCTGGTGGCTCTCATCCCGTGGGATCAAACTAGGGTAATCTCTGTTGAACCTCCATAAAACTCAGGTCCTTCCTTACTGAGATCCTTCCGCAGGGTCTGTTGGGGTCCTCTCCTGGTAGCTCTTCCTTAGGGCACCAGTAGGGTCCTTAGTGGTTTCCCTTAGGGTGACTTCAGTTAAGAGATTTTACCCTAGAGCCATTACTCTTAAATATTCCTTAATCGTGGCTGTCCCTGGTATTTTTTATTCCCAAAACCCTAAATGAGTCACCTCACCCATACTTGAGTTGTACTCTAGACACCCATTTGTAGAGCATTTTGACACATTACAAAGGAGCAAACAACCTTTCCTGTTAGCATTTTGTTGAGAGAGAGAGAGAGTATACCTTTAACACAGCAGTAACAGCCACCCTTGCAGCCCTTCGCCAACTGAGTCTCGTGGCTCTTGCACGCCTTCTTCTTGCACTTCCCGTTTTGCTTCTTGCACTTCTTTACTGTTTTGCATTCTGGCGAGAGGCACTGTATGTAGGTAATGGCATATAGAAACAGACTTTTATAAAACAAAACATATAAACAAAAGTAATGAACGGGTAGATAAACAAAGTAGAAGGGCAGTTTTTGCATTTTGAAATATAGAGCGAAAACAAAACAAAAATCACATGTTGGCAAAACTAAATAACAAATATAATACATATAACTGTTGTAATTGCTTACTCCTTTTCTTTTCCATGCGTGGTTCTTCTGCCATTTGCCGTTGTTTTTGCCTCCCCAGTTCGATTCCTTTAAGGTCCTTTTGAGTCTTCTTCACTGCCTGCATTTTCTTTTTCTTATTTTGTCTTCTCCTCTCCTCTCCCTTGCCTTCTCTTGTCTTGGATCCCTTACTAAATGTCTTGGTTTTCTTCATTTTTCGGGACACGTCGTTTTCGGAAATCTCTTCGGAATACTGTTTTCGATTCTTTCCTCTTCGGCTCTTTTGGGTGTCGTACATCTTCCTCGATTTCTTACGCTTATCATTTTTCTTTGCACCCTTCTTGGCTCCCGTTTTCTTTCTCTTTGTTTTTTCATTCTTCTTCATTCGTCGTATTCCCAGCTTCTCTTTTTTCTTTGCCTTCTTCACTGTCACATTTTTCGTCTTTCTCTTCATACTCCCCTTCTTTGCTTTCATCGATTTGTCCTTCCTTTCCTTCTTCCCTCCTTTCTCCACTCGCTTCTTCTCTCCCTTCTTACGTTGTCCCTCCTCGCCCTTCACCCGTTTTCTCTTTTCCCCCGTCTTCTTCGTCTGCGCTCCCTCATTATCGTCATTCTGCTTGTTATTCTCGATCCTGCCCCTGTCTTCCTCAGCTCCTCCTCTCTTCACTCTCTCCGTCTCGCCTGCATCTGTACCTAGCATGGGATATCATAGTCAATAAAAGTAACAAGAACATCATTATCGTTATATTTAGTTATTACCGGGTATTTGTTTTTATTATTTGTGAATTTACTGATATATTTTTAGTTTCCTCACTAGACCTTCATCAAGCTTAAATATAATGCCCCCAATACTACTCAATTTGAAACAAATTTGTGCATTTGCTGAAGATGTTTTGAGAGAATAGACGAAAGCTTGGTGTTCCATTGTTTCAAATTTTCCTAGCGAGTTTTACTATATACATATTGTTACGATCGGGTCTCGTATAAATCAGTGGCTCTTATACATTGGACTAGACTGGCATAAATGCAACAACGGAAACGCTAGATCCAACCCCTGATATATAATCCCGTCGAACAAAGAACACATATACCCTCCAGAGTTATATCTGCGATAGCGGGGTATCTTAACTCTCAGTATCTATGTGCTTCTACTATAGGCTGATGTTCTCTGAAACAGCCTATTACCTATAACATATGGTTGCTTAGTTATGGTACACAAGGAAAAGATAGTTAACTTAATTAAATCACAAGAGTGATCTAATGCAAACAAGAAGGTTTACTTAACGTTACTTTAATCAATAATATATGTCACTCCTTTATGAAAGAATGTGTTGTAAAGTCCTCAAGCACCGAACAAGGAATCTTCTGAATAATGTCGGATACTACTAAGAAGAACGTATCGGAAATGGAACCACAAAATAGCAGGAGGCAGGACAATGCACGTGTAGGCTAAATACACAAAAAGGCTGGACATATAATGTTATTGGACACAAGAATATTATAAGCGGTGCAACTGTAATAATGCTCGCCACGAAAAAGTAGTACTCCTATTAACAAAACCGGTCTATGCTGGTTGTCTCTCTACAGCAACCTAGACCTCAAAATGCTTGTGTAAAAATAATGGGTATGCATAAAAGAGTATATGATCTAATCCAGCTAATGTCTACCCGGGTTAATAAAGTCTAGCTGGGATGCGCAAAGGTACAGCATTCTGGTGGAGCAAGGCAGCTCCTAGCCTAGTGAGGACCTTGGGTCTGTGCGGCCTGATTACGTTAATATGAAGGGGTGCTCTCTTGAGGATTCTCGATCACAAGTATCGAGTATCCTCCTGGCGACCCTCAAAAGTAAAAGCAAATAGAGTTAGAACAGTGTTGGGTGGATTAGGCAAGCAGCCCTCACGCACTACACAGTCTAAACTCCAAGGTACACAGACAAAAGATCCACCCAGGTAACCCACAGAATCCGTAGTGTCGTGTAGCTTAAAAGTAGCCTACACACATTGAAAACACCAACAGCAAGGTGCCTGATCCCTAGTCTAGCATTATTTAACCCTGTAGAAACATTAGTGATTGATGGAGACAGTCTGAACAATACTTTGGTCACACCACCTTGTCTCTCTCTCTCTCCCTCTCCCGCTCGCCTTCCCATCATTCAACTACTTAACACAATACTTTCAATTGACTAAATAAAATAGAAAGGATTGTGACAGACGAAAATAAAGAACAGTTCTGAACTGTCTGCAACACAAGCTTTCTCGAGAAGGAAAGTACACAATGATAGGTAGACTGTAGCTATATTATCTGCCCTGGCGAGTCCTAGCGAGTAAGCCATGCGGTTCTGGGGGAAGCGGTGAGCGTCACAATATACATTATACAGTATGTATATATATATATATATATATATATATATATATATATATATATATATATATATATATATATACGTGTGTGTGTGTGTGTGTGTGTGTGTACGTTTATACAGTAGACAATGTAGCCAAACAATTGTTGCGGGTGTGCCATTATAGAACAAATTTATGGCCACACCTGTTTGCAGACGTACACAATCATGATGTACTGTATATATTTGTCAAGCTCACGATTTGCCTGGTACAGGTATAGTACAGTATGTGCAGTCACGCTAATAAGTCATGTCCCAGCTGTCATTACGTTTGGCTTGTTCTGTGCTGTATTAATGTCTGTCAGATGTTGAATAAGGTAAGTGTAGGATCATGTTGGTATATCTCGCTCAAAAAGAAGAAATCATGTGTACATATTGCTGATACCAATTATTGATCAAAATATACGTGGTGGGGATACATCATTTATTAGGCCAACTGTACACTCGAGGAAATGGGTCGAACTCTTGTGATATTACAGTACAGACGTATGTTTCACCTGGTTCATTCCGTTCACACAAATATTCTGTATATTCAGCTCACCAGTGTAAAGATAGGTTTTTCTCCGAGTGTACATTATTTATACGTACGTTGGTTGACACACATACTGTATAATTATCATGTGTTGGTTTTCACAGTACATATTATAGTTGATAATAAGCATAAACATACGTAATTATGAGCACGAAATTAACTACACACACTAATTTGCGAGTATATGTGTGTCCATATTTGTTTGTCTAAGTGTGTGTGTGTGTGTGTGTTTGTGTGGGTGTGTACTGTACATATATTTTATACGTGTATTGTTGTACAAGTGTGTGTGTGTACGTGTTGGCGCCATATTACTGTTATATCTTGTGTCCTCTATTATCGTTCCCGTCCTCCATCCCTTCTCTCTCATTCTCACTCTCACTCACTCTCTGTATCTCTCACACACACACACACACGCACACACAAACACACACACACACACTAGACTGGGACTAAAGGCAAATACACCTGTAGGCTACTCCTACATAAAAGTGAAAGGTCAGCAAGTTTCAAGGTAAAAGTCATATAAAAAATGGCCAGTGACTAAAGGTATGAATGTGTGTGTGTGTGTGTGTGTGTGTGTGTGTGTGTGTGTGTGTGTGTGTGTGTGTGTGTGTATGTGTGTGTGTGTGTCCACAGACTGGTGCAGATAATGAGATTTTTTTTTTCTGGACCCCCTTCTCCTTCATGTTTATCCCCATTAGTTATGGAATTCTAAGACGTTCGCCCATTGTTTTGTCGATTTTATTACCTTTCCCCCAATTCTTTGTCAATATTAAGACCATTCGTGTCATTTAGGTGTAGATATTTCCCTGGAGAGCGATAGCAAGCCTGTAATTTAATAGGAATCGGCCTTCGGCCAGAACATTTTTCTGCCGAAAAATTTACAAGGTAAATTTGTACATTTTTCGGTAGAAAAATGCTTTGGCCGAAGGCCGGTTCCTACTAAAATTACTGGCTCGCTATCGCTCACCTGGACAAAATTTACGCCTAAATGGTACGAAAGGTCTTAATATTGACAACTAAATGGGGCGAAAAGGTCGTAAAATCGACAAACTAATGGAACGAACTCCTTAAAATATCAAAACCAATACGCTAAGCATGAGGGAGAAGGGGATCCAGAAAACCAATACGCTAAGCATGAGGGAGAAGGGGATCCAGAAAAAAGCGACTGCATGAACACCTACCTTGTTGTTGTTGTTGTTGGTCTTCTTCTTCTTCTTCTGGGGTAAGACAGGTGCCGCCCACCTCTCCACATGCTTGACCAGACCCACGCACATACCTCTATAAGTCATCATCATTAGAGAATGTAAGTTAGCAGTAATACTCTTATTAAAGCCTTCTGTACCGGTGACGTATTTTCAATCTTATTCTGGCTACTATTAGACGATTTTATTCAGTTTAAAAGAGGCCTCCAGCACTGAACAGGCTTCGAAATATCTCACCTAACCCTTTTTACTACCACAGATCCTTCTAAAGCTTCACAAAATCGTCTAAATATAGCTAAACTAATCTTGAAAAGACGTCGCCGGTACAGAAGGGTTAAGCAAATTTTTTTTTTTTTTTTTACACCAGGTAAGCTATACTAAGGAACTCAAAATATGGAAGATTCAGTGCTATACCCTGTTCTAAGTAGGTAGGTCAGAAATCGTGAACCCTAACTTCTGTAACTCAAAAAGAGCTAGAACAAATGGGCTGTAAATTTCAACACCTTTTCCCTGGCTGACACTTCCCAATTGGTAGAAATATTTGTTCGATTACTTTAGACGTTTGTGAGTAATAGATATTAATGTTAAGGAGTTTTGGCCTACTTTTTTGGAACAGGGTATAATTAGTATACCAGATGAACTATACCAAACACCCCCAAGACCCCCCTTCGAGATATATTTGCACATATTTCGGTAGACAAATTTACCGGCCGAAGGCCGGTTCCTCCTAATTTACAGGCTCGCTATCGCTCGCCAGGATAAAATCGACACCTAAATGTCACGAAAGGTTTTAATATTGACAAACTTAAGGGGCAACATTTCTTACAACCGCCAAACTAATAGGCGAACGTCTTAAAAATATAAAAACTAATGAAGCTGAACAAGGGGGAAAAGGGGTCCAGAAAAAACCCAAACCTACCCTTAAATAGTCTTACCTTGTCCCCCTCAGCCAGGATGAATGGGAGGAGGAGGAGTGGTAGTATCAGCAATGGCGTCCTTCTCATTGTGGTAGGTGGATGGGTGGAAGACTGAGTGGAGGAGATGTGGAAGCTGTATAACAAGAGATAGAGGTATAATTTTACTGTATGAGCTTAACCCCTTCTGTACCGGCGACGTATTTTTAATTCTATTCTAGCTACTATTAGACGATTGTATTCAGCTTACAAAGGGCCTCCAGCAATTAACAAGCTTCGAACTATCTAACTCAACCCTTTTTACTACCACACATCCTTCTTAAACTGCAACAAAATCGTCTAATTATACCTACAGTCAAATTAAATGAGAAAGACGTCTCTGGTACAGAACAGATTAATGCCAAAATAAATTTCAAACTGAAATTTACTGATTTGAAGATAAAGTGATCTTATTTCATCTTACCTTATCTTAATAATGGATAGAAGGGTAGTATTGGATAGAGGTATATTAGTGATAAAGGTATAAAAGTATATAGTAATTGCTTTGAAGTTGGTGATTGTATTTTCGAGATCGTTGTGCAAGTGCATGTGTGATGCTGTCATAAAAAATGTATCTCATATCTTTGCCCCCTGTCCTGCTCTCGCTCTCTCTCTCTCTCTTTTGAAAGGTAGGCACTGTATTATTTTTATTAATCTCACCACCACACCCCCAATGAAATTAATTAAAGTATATATGATCCACCGAGATTCGAACCCGGGTTATCACACACATATTTTTGCCACCTTAACCATTACACCACCAGGACGGTTAAAGATTTATGCACACGCCTACGACTTATTATCCATTCTCGAATACTGGATATTAATCTAATCATGTTCATATTCCCAACCGCACTATGGTAGCCTACTGTTTAAGTGAGAGGAAAGAATATTCATGGGGCACAGATCATATAGACCGGCCTCTCGACGAAATATCCCTAAACCTACAAATAATATTATTTTTATTAATCTCACCACCACACCCCCAATGAAATTAATTAAAGTATATATGATCCACCGGGATTCGAACCCGGGTTATCACACACATATTTAGTGAGCATTGTAGGTTGGAAAATGGTCAGCACAATCACAGTCAAAAGTCCTATCCTACCTCCATTACATCTACTCTGGTCATCTCTCTAGTTATGATTGAAATAAATAGCCTAAACAGACTTAAACAGAACCTATAAACAGTACTTGGTTTGCTCAATGAGGCTTAGGTGTATATTGCATTCAAGAGTAGGTTTTTTTTCTGGACCCCCTTAATTCTACCTCATGTTTGCCTTCTCCTGGTCTACAAATAAGCCTTCTCCTGGTCCTAAATATATAAATAAATATATGAAATTACAAATAAAATATAACATAAGATAAAATAATACAAACTTAGGCATCCCAGTGGCAATGCTGGAACGTCCTGTAACTTTTGCTATCCATCACTTGTATTTATGCGCTACTCACAACGGCTGGCGCCAGCATTGTGTGTGTGGGGGGGGGGGGTAGTGTATATGTGTGTGTGTGTGTGTGTGTGTGTGGGTGGGGGTGTATGTGTGTGTGAGGGTATGTGTAGTGTATGAGTTATGTGTGTGTGTGTGTGTGTAGTGTATGAGTTATGTGTGTGTGAGGTGTGATATATGTGTGTGTAGTGTACATGAGTTATGTGTGTGTGTGTGTGTATGTATGTGTGTGTGAGTGTGTGTGTAGGTGTGTAGTGTATGAGTTACAATATGTGTGTATTTGTGTGGGAGAGGTGGGGTGGGGGTAGGGGGGGGGGGATGAGGCCGCACAAACAAACGCTCCACTTTCACTCTTAGTACACTGTTCACTCAACACACTGGAGTAGAGTTTGTGTGGGAGAGGTGGGGTGGGGGGTAGGGGATGAGGCGGCACAAACAAACGCTCCACTCTCACTCTTAGTAGACTGTTCACCCCAACACACTGGAGTAGAGTTTTATTATTGGTTTATTTATTTATTTACTTATTTATCATTGTCATAGTTTCCTCCCTAGACCTCCATCAAGCTTTATAAATTATCCTTAAGATCCCCCTTCGAGAAAATGTTTACACGGCCGATCGCTCGCCAGGAATAATCGACACCTAAATGGCACGAGAGGTCTTGATACTGATGAAGATATTTGTCGCAATTAAGGTCTTACAATCGACAAACTAATGGGGCTAAGTATGAGGGAGAAGGGGGTCTACGAAAAGCAACTACCTCCCCCTTAATTTTAAATCAAATATACCTGCTCCAATTAATAGGTGGCCAGAAATCGTGAACCCTAACCTCTGTAACTCAAAAAGGGCTGGAGATAATGGGCTGTAAATTTGCACACCTCTTCCCTGGCTGACACTTCCCAAATGGTATAAGAAGTATTAGCTCAATTAGCACCAACTAAACATCATCAATAACAAAAACAACAACAACAACAACAACGATAACAGCAACAACTACTGCACCAATTAAAACAACAACTACTGCACCAACTCAATTAACAACTACTAGAGCACCAACCAAAACAACAATAACTAAAACACCAAATCAAACATAATAAAAACATCAACACCAACAACTACGGCACTAACAAAAACAACATCAACAACAACAACAACAACAACAACTACGGCACCAACAAAAACAACAACATCATCAGCAACAACAACAACAAAGAGTACCGACGCAGATGCAAATTTATACAGTATAAGCTAGCGTGCATTTTGCCTATGAATATATTTACACTAGGATTGACGTGCGTGCGACGCAAACAGGTGCAGAGTGTCAAACAGAAGTGATTATATATGAACACCTGGAATTATATAGGAACACTTGCATGCATGTGAAAATAAATACAAGAACAATTTTACCGTGAGGAAATATTATTTTGGCTATTTTTCTCAATTCCAATTGAACTATAAACCATAATTTTAAAATCTCACAACTAATGGGGGCTAAACATGAGGGAGAAGGGGGTCCAGAAAAGGCAACAACTACTCCCCCCTTAAACCCATCCATAAGTGTGAGTGTTAAGCACAGATGGACCTTTCTTATGAGAACAGTGCCTGGCATTAGACAGATGCTCCAACCGCTGGAAGAAGCAATCAGAGGAACATTCATACCGGCCTTAACAAAGATGGAAGGCGTCACGCAAGAGCTAAGAGATCTATTAGCTCTTCCGCCAAGGTTCGGAGGTATGGGGATCATAAACCCAGTGGAGGCGGCATCACATGAGTACCAAAATTCCCTTAAACTTACTACGTCTCTGACAGAAAAAATACGGGAGCAAAATTAAAATTATGAGGTGGACGAAGAGGAACAACGAAATGCAAGACAGGAAATTACAAAGAGCAGAGAAGAGAGACAGAAACATAGCCTAGAACAAATTAAGACCAGATGTAGGGAAGAACTGAAAATGAGAGTTGAGATGGCACAAGACACGGGGGCTTCAAATTGGCTCACATCATTACCAATAAAGGAGAAAGGCTTCAGCTTAAATAAACAAGAATTCAATGATGCCGTAGCCTTGAGGTATGGGTGGCCAGTTTCGAACCTGCCGCTAAAATGTGCATGCGGTGAAATAAACAACCCAGACCACTGTATGACCTGTAAGAAAGGAGGATTCATCTGTATCCGGCATGATGAAGTACGAGACATCACTGCACAAATGCTGGACGAGGTGTGCCATGATGTCAGAATCGAACCGGAACTTCTGCCTATGGACGGACAGCGCTTGGCCCACAATACTGCAAATACTTCAAATGAAGCAAGAGTGGACGTAAGTGTTCGAGGTTTTTGGACGAGGGGACAACGGTCTTTTTTCGACATCAGAATCTTCAACCCAAGAGCACAAACATATCGTGAGCGAGGACACAAGGCGGCATACTTGAGAAACGAAAGTGAGAAAAAACGCGCTTATGAAGAAAGAATTTTGAACAGGGATCAAGGAAGCTTGACTCCTCTGGTCTTCTCATCGTCGGGAGGTATGGGACCTTCTGCAAGTGTCTTCTATGCAAGATTAGCTGAACAAATATCGGAGAAAAAGCGCCAGCATAGAAGCCAAGTCATAACTTGGATGAGATGCCGGCTCTCTTTCTCTCTTCTCAGGTCTGCACTCCTATGTCTCAGGGGTACAAGGTCCTCCCCGCTACAGAGGACAAGAGTGAGAGACTTGGACTTTGAAATGGTCGTGGCGGAGGGACGAATTGGGGAACAACTAGGTTGATTGTAGGGAGGTACTGGTACAATAAGATAAACTACAATGTAACTAGAATAAGATAGATTGTACACCACTTTGTAACTGTCACCTTAATAAAAAAAAAGTGTTAGCATAGAAGTGACACAGGCCACGGAGACAGTTGAGGGGAGATTTTTAGTTTGCTCCCTAGACCTCCATCAAGCTTAAACAAACACGCCCAAGAGTTTATCCTTAAAGGATAAATGTGTAATTTTTTTGGTCGAAAAATTTCCCGGCCAAAGGCCGGATTACAGCCTCGTTATCGCTCGCCAGGAAAAAATCGACTTTTAAATAGCACAAAAGGTTTTAAAATTGACATACATAGCGCAAAAGGTCTTAAAATCACCAAACTAATGGGGCGAACGTCTTAAAATCTCAAACCAAAAGGGGCTAAATATTATGAGGGAGAAGGGGGTCCAGAAAAAAGACCCTCAAGTGAAAATCTCCCTTTAAGGGGAGATTTTAACTTGAGAGGTTATTTTCTGTTCCCACCTTCCTCACAAGCTTAGCCCCATTATTTCTGAGATTTTAAGACGCTTGCCTCATTAGTTTGTCAATTTAATGATCTTTCACCCAATTTCTTTAAATTCTAAGACCTTTCGTGCCATTTAGGTGTCGTATGTTTCCTGGCGAGCGAAAGCGAGCTTGTAGTTTAGGAGGAATCGGTCTTTTGCCGGGACATTTTTCGACCATAAAATGTACAAATCTAGCTCGAAAGGGGGGGGGGGGGGGATATTTCAAGCTTGATGGAAGTCTAGGGATCAAACTAAGAACCTCCCCTCACACCTAACTTTTGGGAAGCTGTTTTAGCAAGAGGGGTGATAATATTATGGTCTATCCAAGAACAATCAGCAGAATATGAGACAACAAGAATATTGAGACATTATCTCTCTCCTAATCGGAAATACTGTAATTGATAGATCACGCGTATTTTGGAGTGATTACATTGTGGGACGTTGTAGAAAATTAGTTAAACAGTGTAAGGTAGAAATATCAGCATATGAGTGGATGGGAGTAGAAGTACATTTGAGAAGTTCATTAATGATTGTGTGTGTGTATGTTACTCAGTTACTTGTTCGTCAAGGGGAATCCACGCAATGCGAGCTAAGCTCATTATTATCGCGCCTCCTTAACTGGGAATGTATTGCGTGAAATGCATGTTAAGTGTTTTATGTACTGTTGGAATGGCTGTGGATGTGTGTGTAGTCTGTATTTAGCCAATTGGCGACATCGGAAACGAAGGCTTAGGGTGGATCTGTATGGTACCATTCTCACTATAGACGGTACCGTCTCGCCCGAAGGCTTAGGTAGCCATCAGCTTAGGTGAACCATACGATACCCATCTCGCCTTGTACCATTTTTGCCAACCCCAGATGGGAAGTCACAACGTCGTCCACTTATTCCAGGTACCTATTTACAGCTAGGTGAACTGAGGCTAACACATGAAAGGAGACAAGCCCAATTTGTCTCCGCCCGGCCGGGGATTGAACCCCCGACCCCTCGTGTGTGAGACGAGAGCTCTACCTACTAGGCTACGGGCTGTGTGTGTGTGTGTGTGGGGGGGGGGGGGTAAACGTGCAAGTATCTGGTCGATGGAAACAAGGCTAAGGTGTGTTATATATAGTTGGTCTCGCAAATTCACTTCACCTCGTATATATGATACACAATTAGGCATATACAGTATATATATATATATATATATATATATATATATATATATACACTGTATATACACATACATGCCTAACAAATCAAAGGTTCCACTAAGTTTTGTGAGTGACTTTAAGTAGCTACTATCCACTTTACCTTATAAACCCATGGGTCTCTCCCCATGCTGTGGTTAAGAAGAGAATCACAGTGTAGCGGAGTGATAGTGAGAGATGTAACAGCTTTAACAGACACTGGCAGACTGGGACCTACTGTAAACAATGCACCTGTACAACAAAAACAACTGCAACAATAACAACAACATCAACAACTGCAGCAGCAACAATAACAATGGCAATAACGATCATATCACTTCATACTGCCACACCTGCAATAACCCCCCCCCCCTATATCAGCTGCAACCTTAATAGGGAATACAAGAGATATTAACAAGAACGTTGATAAGGACATATTATAATAACGACGTACATTCGGTCAACAAAGTATCTGCACCCCTACCCTGATAATCTGGTGTGTACAGCTTGGTAATATAGGTTGTACTGTAGGTCGTAGGTAGTAGTAGGTCTTAGGTAGTAGTAGGTCGTAGGTAGTAGTAGGTCTTAGGTAGTATAGGTAGGTAGTAGTATAGATGGATACAGCTGTAGGCAGAGATACCAACCCTACCAAGCTGTACATACCAGATTATCAGGGTAGGGGTGCAGATACTTCTTTGACCGAGTGTACATCGCTAAGGACCAAAGCGACATAAACAACTACATTAACAATAGAGTAAGCATGGCAACAAGCACAACAATATAAACAAGAAGAAGAAGAAGAGGTGTAGGTTATTGAAAACTAATACAAAACACATATATACACACAACACAAATAAACACATATATACACACAACACAAATAAACATAAACACATATATACACACAACACAAATAAACATAAAATAAGACGCACACATACATACACACGCACAATAAGGGATACATATACACATGCACAATAAGACACATACACACACACACACAGCCCGTAACCTAGTAGGTAGAGCTCTCGTCTCACACACGAGGGGTCGGGGGTTCAATCCCCGGCCGGGCGGAGACAAATTGGGCTTGTCTCCTTTCATGTGTTAGCCTCAGTTCACCTAGCTGTAAATAGGTACCTGGAATAAGTGGACGACGTTGTGACGTCCCATCTGGGGTTGGCAAAAATGGTACAAGGCGAGATGGGTATCATATGGTTCACCTAAGCTGATGGCTACCTAAGCCTTCGGGCGAAACGGTACCGTCTATAGTGAGAATGGTACCATACAGATCCACCCTAAGCCTTCGTTTCCGATGTCGCCAATTGGCTAAAAATACAGACTACACACACATCCACAGCCATTCCAACGATACATATAACACCTACACATATAGGAGGCGGGAAATAACGAGCATGCTCACTCCCGCAATACAACTAGAGTAAGTACACACACACATTAAGTAACACACACACACACACACACACACACACATACACAGTAAGAAACATATACACCCCCCCCCCCTACACACACACAGAAAACATACACACACATACACACACTATGAAACAAATACACCCCCCCCCCCACACACACAGAAAACACACACACACACACACACAGTAAACACAATAAGAAATACATATACACAAACTCACAAACAAACAAAAACAAAACACACAAACAAATCAACTAACACACACATGACTGCCTTGTCTGTCTGGTCACTTGTCGACTGACCAACTGATCTAAATTATTCAAACTTCTTCTCTGTTTATGGTCTATTATGAGTAAGCGAATGGTTTGAGTGTTAAAGATCTGTATGTGGTAACCCAGGTTCGAATCCCGGGTAGATCATATGAGATAAATCAACTAGATTATTCCTAAAGTTTCAGGTACATTTGATAGCGAGGTCGGTCCTTAGAGATCTGTATCCCCATAAAGTGTGCTTGCCTTTCACTTAAAACATTAGGCTATTCAGTGTGCAGTTGGGTTTGAATACAGTGAACTTTCCATTAAGGGGAAGTTTTTACTTTGTTCCCTATATTTCCATCAAGCTTACGATTACACCCCCTACACCCCCTTTCAAGATAAATTTGTACATTTTTCGGTAGAAAAATGTCCCGGCCGAAGGCCGGTTCCTCTTAAATTACAGGGCTCGCTATCGCTCGCCAGGAAAAAATCGACACCTAATTGGCATGAAAGGTCTTAAAATTGACAGAAATGGGGCGAAAGTTCTTAAGATCGGCAAACTAATTGGGCGAAAGTCTTAAAATCTCAAAAGCAATGGGGCTAAACACGAGGGAGAAAGGGGTAAAGAAAAAACTCCCTCAAGTGGAAATCTCCCCTTAACCGAAGGACTAAAATCCAAAATGCTCCAATAACCGAAACATTTGTCATTTGAGGCTAGATAGAGAGTGACGCATATTTCGGTTACCCATTTTTGTTTCTATAGTTGACGATAACAGTCATTTGTTTTATCTTAACCCTTTCGAGATCCAATACGCATTTATTTTCTGTTTTCTTTCTATTATTTGATAATTTTATTCAGATTAGTAAGTGGATATGGAAGTCAGAGGGTTAAATGAGATAGTCTTTACCCGTTTCATTCCCACACGTCCTTCGTAAGTTGTCTAAAATCGTCTAATAACAAACTGTCAAAATGCGTCGTAATCTTCAAAGGGTTATCCCATTCACGGATATGGTGTCCTCTTATTATTTTGTTTTTTGCTTGCCGATTATAATTATGCAGCAAAGAAAGGACTTCTAGCAATCATAAAAATATATAACCATTGATAATATCCCACTGAATCCGGCACACCATTTCTATATCAATAAAATTGTCTAATATTATCCACAATCCAACTTAAGAGGGTGACCTGTTTTTTTTTCTCCTTCTCTGGCTTGCATTCATTCGGCCCCATTCAGCCTACTGTTTTAAGACGTTTATCCCCATCCAGGTGTCGATTTTTTCCTGGCGAGCGGTAGCGAGCCAGCATATTTAAGAAAAATGTTTTTGACAGCAGGCTAAATTTGTAAATTTTTCGATAGAAAAATGTCTCCGTCGAAGCCGGATTTCTTCATATATTGCTGGCTCGCTATCGCTCGGCAGGAAGAAATCGAGACCTGGATGGGGATAAGCGTCTTAAAACAGTTGGCTGAATGGGACCGAATGGATACAAGCCAGATTAGGCCTAAGAGAGAAAAGGAGAGAACAAAAGCAGGTCACCCCCCTTAAGGGAAGATTTTTTACTGAAGGGATATTTTTTCGAACCCCCTTCTCCCTCATTTTCAGCCCCATTAGTTTTGAGATTTTAAGACGTTTACCCCGTTAATTTGGCGATCTAAGTAATTTCGCCTATTTCTGTCAATGTTAAGGGGAGGTATTTAGTTTGTTCCCTAGACCTCCATCAAGCTTAGAATTACACCCCCTTGACCTCCTTTCAAAATAAATGTGTACATTTTTCGGTAGAAAAATGTCCCGGCCGAAGGCCGATTCCTCTTAAATTACAGGCTCGCTATCGCTCGCCAGGAAAAAATCGACACCTAAATGGCACGAAAGGTCTTAAAATTGACAGAAATGGGGCGAAATGTTTTAAAATAGCCAAACTAATCGGGCAAACGTCTTAAAATCTCAAAAGCAATGGGGCTCTAAACATGATAGAGAAAGGGGTCAAGAAAAAAATCACTCAAGTGGAAATCTCCCCTTACGACCGTTCATGCCATTTAGGTGAATGAACATAAATACGTGACAACTAAAACCATTGTAACAGTCTATCCATCCTTTAACTATCTTCAACATTACACACAAGAGTAGATATATAGATAGATAGATAGATAGATTTATTGATAGACTGATTGATAGATAGACATATAGCTAGATGGGATAGATAGATAGATAGATAGATTTATAGATGCATAGATAGATAGATATATATATACTGTATACAGTAGATAGGTAGAGAGAGAGAGAGAGAGAGCGCGAGAGAGAGAGAGATAGTTAGTTAGATACATAGATAGATAGATAGAGAGAGAGAGAGAGAGAGAGAAAGAGAGAGAGAGAACAATACACTCGTACATAATAGTACTGTATTATTATGAAACAATCATATAGGGGGTACACATACAGTACACGCACACACACACACACATGCATATTTACACTCACATATACTTACACACACACACACACACACAGGCACCCAGAACACACACCCACAGTCCCACACCCACCAACACACATACACACACAGGCGCCCATATCACCCAACCACAGTCACACACACACACAGTTACAAACAAAAACAAAAAATAAAAACAAAATAAAAATAAAACAAACACACACACATACACAAATGTAGGTGTCGCTGTATTAGTAAATCTATCAACCCATTTAATACCTCTGCGTCATATGTGCGTGAAATGGTTAATACCAGAGACGTCCTTGTCATTATAGACTGGCAACTATTAGATGGTTCTAGTCAGTTTAGGAAGGACGTATACCAATCAATAAGTTAAAGGCTATCTCAGTTAATCCGTTTAGCTACCATATATCTTTCCGAAGCTTCATAAAATCGTCTAAATACAGTATAGCTGAAATACAAATAAAAAGACGTCTTTGGAACTGAAAGTGTTAACTCTGGTTCTCTTCCCGGTATTTTTGTATGTATATATTTTATGTATTTATTTATATATTTTATGTATTTATTTATATATTTATTTATATATTTTATGTATTTATTTATATATTTATTTATATATATTATGTATTTATTAATATATTTATATATTTATTTTATGCATTTATTTATATATTTATATATTTATTTTATGTATTTATTTATATATTTATTTATATAGTGTATGTATTTATTTATATAGTGTATGTATTTATATAGTGTATGTATTTATTTATATAGTGTATGTATTTATTTATATATTTATTTATATATTTTATGTATTTATTTATATATTTATTTATATATTTTATGTATTTATTTATATATTTATTTATATATTTTATTTATTTATGTATTTATTTATATATTTTATGTATTTATTAATATATTTATATATTTATTTTATGCATTTATTTATATATTTATATATTTATTTTATGTATTTATTTATATATTTATTTATATATTTTATGTATTTATTTATATATTTATTTATATATTTTATGTATTTATTTATATATTTTATGTATTTATTTATATATTTATTTATATAGTTTATGTATTTATTTATATATTTATTTATATATTTTATGTATTTATTTATATATTTATTTGCCAGACGCCGTAATTCCCGAGAAGGGGTGACCATTAACATTAGGCGCTTGTCATGGATCGCTAGGTCAAGTTGCCCGGGCTTGACATCTACCAATAACATTTTGACAGTGCGGGCTCGATTCGCGACCCTTTGATGGGCCCCCTTCTCCCTCCCTCATGCTTAGCCCCATTAATTTTGATATTTTAAGACGTTCGCCCTATTAGTTGGGCTATTTTAAGACCTTTCATGTTATTTAAGTGTCGATTTATGGGAGCCAGTAATTTAGGAGGAACTGGCCTTTTGCCTATTTCAACCGAAATATGTACTGTACAGTACAATTTTTCCTCAATCTTCTGGGTGTTTTCTTTTAGCTTGATGGAAGTCTAGGGAGCAAACTAAAAGAAAACCCTCTAATATGCACAAAATGTACACTTGTTTTAACCAGTTGAATATTAATGTATGATGGTATCCGACCAACAACTTGGTAAATAACAATCGGCATCACCGTGTGTGCCATCTGTAGGAAGTGGCGGTGATGGTAAACAGGCAGATAGCACTATCTGTAGGAAGTGGTGATGATGGTAAACAGGCAGATAGCACCGTCTGTCGTATACACTCCATTCTTTGTTATGCTGTTATCGGAGAATATCCTATAACTGGAGGGTTTAAATAGACCTAATAGGATACATTTTTTACTAAGAAAGACACCAACATACGGGATACACACACACATATACATACATTCATAATTATACACACACATACATACATACACACACACACTTACATACATACACACACATATACTTACATACATACACCCACACACACACACATACACACACATATTATACAACTGCACAATAGTTTCTCTCTCTCTCTCTCTCTCCAAACACCTGTACAGCTCCACGTCACCAGGGGGAAGTTTGGGGTGACATGAAACACCTGCAGGGTGCTTGAAACAAGTGCACAGGTGGAGAGAGAGAGAGAGTAGGGAGTCGGTAGGTAGGTAAGTAAGTAGGTAGGTAGGTAGGTAGGTAGGTAGGTTGGTTGGTTGGTAGGTAGGTAGGTAGGTAGATAGGTAGGTAGGTATGTAGATAGGTATAGGTAGGTAGGTAGGTTGGTAAGTAGGTAGGTAGGTAGGTAGGTAAGTAGGTAGGTAGGTAAGTAGGTAGGTAGGTAGGTAGGTAGGTAGGTAGGTAGGTAGGAAGGTAGGTAGGTAGGAAGGTAAGTAGGCAGGTAGGTAGGTAGTCATGTAGGTAGGCAGGTAGGTATGCAGGTAAGTAGGAAGGTAGGTAGGTAGGAAGGTAGTTAGGTAGGTAGGTAGGTAGGTACGTAGGTAGGTAGGTAGGAAGGTAGGAAGGCAGGTAGGAAGGCAGGTAGGTAGGTAAGCAGGTAGGTAGGAAGGTAGTTATGTAGGTAGGTAAGTAAGTAGACAGGTAGGTAGGTAGGCAGGCCGGTAACTAGGTAGGTAGGTAAGTAAGTAGGTAGGTAGGCACGTAGGTAGGTAGGCCGGTAGGTAGGTAGGAAAGTAAGTAGACAGGTAGGTAGAAGGTAGGCAGGTAGGTAGGTAGGTAGGCCGGGCTCACCTTGGCTTCCCACATCTTCATTGGCCAACACGTCACAACTCGGCAGACGACACAGGAACAAAAATTATAATAAAAGTAATATGCAGGAAGAAAGCACAGCGGAAGAGCGCTATTAGGCATAATATCTTTAAGAACCATTTAAAGATATTGTTTTATTGGTATTTCTTGGCGTGTGTGTGTTATTTAATTATTTTAAACCCTTCAGGATTATGACGCGTATTAACAGTGTTTATTATGGCTAACGATAGACGATTATATTGAGATTTAACAATGGCATGTGGAAGTCAGAGGGTTAATTGAGATAGTGTTTACCTTTTTGTTTCCCACAGCTGTATAAAATCATCTAATGATAGCCAGAATAAACTGCCTAAACGCGTCATAATCTTCAAGGGTTGAAACACGGAACATATACAAGGATAAGAGCACTGTTAATATTACGGGAAGGTTTCTGGAGGGTTTTCTGGACACCCTTCTCCCTCATGTTTGGCCCCATTAGAGAACATAAGAACATAAGAAAATGGGAGTCTGCAAAAAGCCGATCGGCCCATACAAGGCAGAGCCCCGTCACACCCAACCCCAATTATAGACCCATCTCACTAATACCTTGAGTACTGACCCCACCAAAACGGGCAGAGATTAACACAAGATTACGGGAGTCTGCTGAACGCCGATTGGCCCACACCTGGTAGATCCCCCTCACACCCAACCCATCTCGTCCATATGCCTATCTAATTTTATCTTAAAGCTCCCTATCGTTCTTGATCCCACTATATCACTTGGTAGCCTATTCCACTCATCTACAACTCTGTTACCAAACCAATATTTGCCTATATCTTTTCTGAAACGATATTTATCTAATTTGAAACCATTTGTACGAGTTATTTCGCTATCACTGAGCTTTAGTACATTTTTCATGTCTCCTTTATTAATTCCACTAACCCACTTGAATACCTCTATCATGTCACCTCTAATTCTGCGTCTCTCTAACGAATGTAAGCCTAATTTCTTCAACCTTTCTTCATACGGAAGATTTCTAATATTATTGATCATTTTTGTCATTCTACGTTGTACTCTCTCCAATGAATCTATGTCCATTCTGTAATAAGGACACCAAAATTGAACAGCATAATCCATATGGGGTCTCACTAATGACAAGTAGTTTTAATATAACATCAGCAGTTCTGTTACTCACACTCCTAGATATGAACCCGAGAATCCTGTTTGCCTTGTTACGAACGCTTATACATTTTCTAGGCTTCAAATCATTGCTAACAAACACACCTAGATCTTTCTCACAGTATGAGTTTTCTAATTCCATATTAGCTAGTTTATATTTAATATTTGTATGCATCTTCCCTATCTTTAATACCTTGCATTTGTCAATGTTAAACTTCATCTGCCATTTTACTGACCATTCGTGTAAGGTATCTAGATCCCTTTGCAGACACTCTATATCTCTAACTGAATAAATTTTTCTCCCCATTTTGGTATCGTCTGCAAATTTATTTATCCTACTAGTTATACCTAAATCAAGGTCATTTATGTATATAATAAACAACAGAGGACCTAATACAGATCCCTGGGGGACACCACTCTTGACTGATCCCCATTCTGACTTAGTACCATTTATGCCGACTCTCTGCTTCCTACCAATTAGCCATGACCTAATCCATTAGTTTTGAGATTGTAAGACGTTCGCTCCATTAGTCTGCCGATTTTATGAAATTTCGCCCCATTCCTTTCGTACCATTTAGGTATCCATTTTCTGGGAAGCGATAGGGGGATCCGTCCTTCGCTTTGGCCGGTATATCTTTCTACCGAAAAAGGTATGAAATTTATCTCGGAAGCGGTCCTTTGGGGTGTTTTTAATCTTGATATAGGTATAGGGAGCAAAATAAATAAATAATATACAAATCAATCAATAAATATAAATAACATAAAATAGTTAAAAAAACAAAAAACAAAAAAACAAATTAGTCTTTACCTCTTCATTATGCCGCAGATACGCCTACAAGTAATTTCCTTAGTAGTTATTATTGCCCACACGTAGGTTGCTTCGCCCACACTTAAAAGACTCTCAAATTAATCCTTTCTGCAACAGGGGATTTTTTTGTTTGTATTCTTGCTAACACTAAACGATGCTATATAGCTTGTAAAAGACCTTCATCAATCGAAAAGGAAAAATTGTTTCTCAATCATTATTTTGATCTCCGTAGAACCTTTTCACTCGTAAGAAAATCGTATATTAATAACCACACTCTATTAGAAAAAAAAAAAAAGTCATGGAATACCTAAAGGGTTAGGATAGATTTGGGTAAAGTTAGGCTATAAATAATGTGCGAGTGTGAGTGTGTGTGTGTATACGTGTGAGCATACGTGTGTGTATGTGTGTGTGTGCCTGTGTGTGGGGGGGGGGGGTGCCTGTGGGTGTGTGTGTGTTTTGTTTTTTTAATTGTGTGTGTGTGTGTGGGTTTTTTCTCTTTCTTTTAGTTAGAAGACACTGAATGTTTGGAGGTCAGGGTTTCTGGAGTCGTCATCATGAATAAAGTATAATACCATCCTCCCCATCGTCCTCGGTAATCATGAGGGTGGAGTTGGCCGGTGGACGCGGAACAAGCCCTCACACAGTTCCCGGTTCACGGAATAAACGGACATTCCACCTTTTAGTAATACCGGCGGTGGAAACTGGGGATAAAAAGATACCCGGAACGTCGCTTGGAAAGGTCAGGTGTGGGTTACTTCCTTCAAGTATTGATAGTTAATTTATGATGTATCTGTAGGCATACCGGTATATGTAATGTGTTTATATATACCGGTATATATATATATATATATATATATATATATATATATATATATATATATATATATATAAATCCCTCTTGAAGATGGGGGAAATGTTTTTTCCGACATCAATTACAACACTGTTCTGTCTTACATCAAATATTTGTTATCCCCTTTTACGCAATGAAACATTCTACGCTGTAACTTGCAAAACTATATACTAGATTCTAAGATGTAGCGGTGGATAGCGTTGCAGGGTTGCAGGTCACAGTTACTCACATATATCAGGGTAGTAACTCGTATTGTGAATAACATTGATTATATTCACTATCTTACCATTGCTAAGTTGTAAATTTGACTACAGAAAATTTCAGGTTTTCATAATATATTGGTAGAGGTCTTATAAACTATCAATCTTGCCAAATGTGTTCTTGGTAATTTGCAAGCTACACTTTAATGGACGTTCTCAGATGGATATATCTGACTGTGTATGATTGTTTTCTATGCTGACAAGGGACAAGACAAGATATATCTAAAATTTATTTTTTATTTTGGTTACTGACTTAAAAATATGATAGAAAAAAGTGTAATAAATTGTTGGTAATTCGCGCTACACTGCGGTACACTAAGTGAGCAAAAAGACAAGGGGAAAAGAGAAAGTGATAGTGGTAATGTAGGAAGGTAATATGGACTGTGTGGGTGGGCAAGGAAGTGGGTACAAAGTTTCATACTGGTCAGGATGAGAGAGGGTGGCGAGTGATGGTTTGCTTGACCTGGGTTGGATCCCAGCCAAGGCGGACATAATTTACAGGATATGGTAATACGTCCTAGCGTGCTTCACATGCTCGCACACAGTCGGGGGACACCTCGACGACGTATACAGACTACTGAGACTAATAACACACACAACAAATCCACTCCAATAGCTTCCTCTCTCAAACTTCCCTTCTCTCCTCTCAATCACTCTTCGAATAGTAGATATGAGGTGCCTTTGTAAAGGCTTATCCCTCAATACCTTCACCTGACCTGACCTGACCTGACCTGGTTTGTACACGTAAATCCTTATGTTTTATATTCTATTATGGGTAACATCGGATATTTTAGACAGCTTAAGAAGGCCCTCAGGCAATAAAAGTAGTCAAAGCTATTTTATCACCTTCAGTACCGGCGACGTCCTATTAGCTTTATTCTGGCTACTATTAGACGATTATATTCAGTTTATAAAGGACCTTCAGCAATTAACAGGTTTCGGACTATTTCACTTTACCCTTTAAAAAACCTCAGGTTCTTATTAAACTGCACACAATCGTCTAACTGCAGAAATAAATATCTTAAAAGGACTTTGCCGGTACAGAAGGGGTTAATAGTTTTCTGCATAGCTTCCTCTTCCTCCTTCCTATCCACCACATTAAACGAGTTATAGTCATTATCGATAGTTCTCCGAAAATCTTGCTCATAAGCTGTGTAATTTTATGCTACTATTAGTTTTCCTCGACAGTGTTCATGTGTGTTTACCCCTTCTGTACCGGCGACGTCTTTTTAAACTTCATTCTGGCTACTATTAAACGATTTTATGAAGTTTAAGGGGTAATTATAATGCAAACCATCCCCGAAATGTATCCAGAATTCAGATGCCGATATACAGGGCTCGTGTGAAGCGGCCTTTGGGGTCTATTCTCTGGTCTCCCTAAACGGTGCCCTCTTTCCGAACTCTCTCTATCTTTGGGGTCTATTCTCTGGTCTCCCTAAACGGTGACCTCTTTCCGAACTCTCTCTATCTTTGGGGTCTAAATAAATAGTAGGTCTCTACTCTGAGACTCCCCTGAGGGGTTCTATGGGTTTCCCACTATTGTCCAACGTCAGATTCCCTCTCCACTCATATTGAAATCCCATCCTCCATCTTCCATTTCCCCCAAATATCAAAGAATCCATTAACACAGTTCCAGGAAATATAACACAATAGAGCTTTATAGAGCATGTATTAATGACACGTGGAGATTATGGAAGGAGGGTTTGGAGGTATTTTGAGTAATTTCAATAACGGGGTGAGAGGTAACTCCATATTAAAGATTTGATGATTACTTATATATGGGTACAATATGAAGGTAGTCACCAAATGTAACTAAAATCCGTTTATAAGATATGGTTAAATATCATTCAGAAAGATAAACGATCTCCAGCTATATAACAATGCAATCATTCTGGCTGTATAATTGCAAACAAACCATTATAATTAACAGGTGATATTTTGTAGTAAAAATAAGTATGGCAATATATTTAGATAAATGCGATATCAAGTTATTCATTGTCATAATGGGCATGTATTTATTAAGATTAGAGGAAGTGCGTGAGGGAGAGGGAACACCAATTTGTTATCAGAAGTATATTATTTGTTTTCCAGGCTCCAAGTAAATCTTTAGACGAAATTTGATTTGTATATGTTCATAAACTTATGGGCTATCATGCCTCCTACTCAAAGTGTCTTCATACAATCATCACCAAATCATGTGGACTCATTGATTAACAATTACTGTATATAGTACATCGAATTCACTTAAAAATATATAGTGACTTTCTAAAAGATAGGGATGATTTACTGGATGCACAGGGATGGGGCAAGGCATAGAATCTAAACCAAAATTAACGCATTCTATTGTGGGTAACATGACTTATAAGCCTCTTCAAAATCCGTTCATAAATCCTTTCCTAAACAGAGTGAAATAGGTCTATGTCAGGGTAAAAAAAGTTCCTCGTGACCTCATCCCTTAACTACTAAAAAAAAACACAGAGTGAAATGTAATAATCGTCAGAATAAAAAGTATACCGAAAAGGTTAAACATATACGAGGGGAGATTACTGCAGAGGTTGGAGAAGATATGCGAGTGGTGGTGGTGGTGGTGGTTATGGTAGTGGTGGTGATGGTGATGGTGGAGGTGGTGGTGGTGATGGTGGTGGTGGTGATGGTGGAGGTGATGATGGTGGTGGTGGTGGTGGTGGTGGTGGTGGTAGGTGAAGGTGTCAGTGTCATGGCTATCACTATTTTCGCCACCCAATGTTTTCGTCTACACCAGAGTCGGTTTACCCACACTTTGAAAAATATTATGTCATGTTAGAAAGCCTAAGATTAATCTTTTCGGTAAGGGTGCCATTAGTGTTTCGCCTCCGTTTGTGTGTACTGTATGTCTGTAAACATGATATCTCAGAGTTATGAACCGATTTTCACGAAATTTGGTGAGCAGATAGGATATGCGCCAAGGAAGGAGAGATTCAATTTAAGAGGCGATTTGGATCATATCATCAGAAGAAAAATTATGCTGATGATATTACTAGTAAAGAACCAGCCACCGTAGGCGGAGGTATGCGCTCTACTAAGTGCCCCTCTATTTTATTAATTTATTATTAATCTGGCTATCATTAAACAATTTGACTCTGTTTAGGAAGGATATGGTAGAGTAAATAACATATATATAAATATTCCATACATCTCTTATTACTATAGGCCTACGTCCTAATTTGGCTGTATAAAATCGTCTAATACAGACAGAATATAAAACAATAAACGGAGTCACCCGTGTTGAAGTGGTTAAGATATAATTAGGTGAGATAGCTAACATTAAGTTGGAAAATATTAGCTAGAATTGGAGCGATGGCGAACGAAACGACTGTAGAAAATAGAGCTTGTGAACAAAAGGAGTAAAGGACCTAGATATAAATAGGTAAGATTTCTAAAAATATGTTAGCAATAATTAGCTACATTTGGTGCGATACTGAACGAAACGAATGCAGGCAATAGAGCTTACGAACGAAAGGATCTGGGGCCTGCATTGAACGTCAGAGATCCCCCGGTGTCGCCCTGGCGGAAGTAAGGCCCTTCACCTTGACTGGCAGGAAGTAAGTCGCCACACTCACCTGAAACATCTATAGGCACACTTTAATCTAGGCTCTGAACACATATACTCAAAGGTTTATTCAACACCCGTCAACTAATAATATATCCTTGCAGCTAGTACAGTATATAACAGTTAGAAAGGGTGGGGATTTTGCACTGTGTCCCCCAAATGTACAAAAGGATAATAGTTGGCATCTTGTCGTGTTCTCCAAGGTGGGTATATAAGGTGAGTTTCCTGTAGCCTCTGACTCACACCTCGCTGTCTCTCAACCATGGTAAGGGGGTGATAACAGTGGTCAGTGGAGTGACTGCTTTGTGAGGGGGATACAGTGCTTCCGGATATTTAAGTAGTGAAAGTACAACCCACACAAATATACAAACACAATATACATATATATATATATATATATATATATATATATATATATATATATATATATATATATATATATATATATATATATATATAAAAGTAACACCCCTAACACCCCGTTCTTTAACATTAATATCAAATACAAATCCCAATGTACTTGAATAAACTAATGAAAGCATATGGTCCTCCCGGGATTCGAACATGGGACTCCACACCCAGAACATAAGCATCTAAACCATTACACCACCAACAATATATATATATATATATATATATATATATATATATATATATATATATATATATATATATATATATATATATATATATATATATATATATATATATATATATATATATATTGAAACCTAATTAATACCACTCACATATCTCCCCAAATTACGGTATTAACCAACAACCCCAAAGCCTCTCAATCGATACCCATATCGTGACTATTCGTCGGACAAATTTAATAACACCTATACAGTATTGTGATGCCACTCCTGCACGAACAGTTCTAATGCCACTTAAACTGTGACGCCACCCTGAAGAAGCTATGTTGCCACTCAAGCCTATATGAACATATAGTTAGAGTCTATATATCATGGTACAATAAGATAAACTATAATGTAACTAGAATAAGATAGATTGTACACCACTTTGTAACTGTCACCATAATAAGATAGATTGTACACCACTTTGTAACTGTCACCATAATAAGATAGATTGTACACCACTTTGAAACTGTCACCTTAATAAAAAAAAATCTATATATCATGATCCATCTAAACTGTAACTTTACCTCGAAAAACCTTGATACTGCCTATACCGTGACGAGCCCCCTTTCTTCCCAAAATACACCACCTCTCCCCTGACAAATATATTATACGATATCATCCACTTGCCGTTCAAGCTTTATGCCAATCCAAACAGTTATAATGTGACTCAATCACTAGCCAAACTAAGCCTTAACTGGAACAGATTTAATGCCACCTATTCTGACTTATGAATTTCAAAAGGAAGACAGATTGCATGCAAATACCATATGTGAGGAAAATACCTTTATTAACGTTTCGTTTAAGCCATAATCGACAAATTACCAAATAGTGTACAGTCATTCATAAACATTTGTGGTCACTTATTTGTTAATGTTTTTTTACGTGTGCTCTAGATATGTATTTAATATCCTATACATACAGTTATAGATATAATTTTGTAAATATTGTATAGAACATTCCATCTACAAATTAGTGTTGAATAAGATATACTTATCGGTTCATAACTATAAATATGAGCAGGCTCAGACATTTTATGAAGGACTACATATCCAGTTCAAATGTGACCCAACTGCAACTCAAACAGCTCTAATGGCACTCTAACTCTGAAGCGGATCTCTAATCAACTGTAATGCAACTATAATATAAATATTACTATAGTTAACCCCTTCAATGCCGTTAACGTCTTCTTGTTTTACTTCGGCTACATTTAGTCGATTTTATGAATCTTGGGAAAGATACCCTACCGGGGGACGAATTAGTGTGGGCCCCTGCCGGGGGACGAATTAGTGTGGGCCCCTGCTGGGGGACGAATTAGTGTGGGCCCCTGCCGGGGGACGAATTAGTGTGGGCCCCTGCCGGGGGACGAATTAGTGTATGGTAGCTAAAAGGATTAACATAAATAGTCTGTCGCCTTCTAATTGGTAGACGTCCTTCCTAAGCTGAATAAAATCGCCTAATAATTGCCAGAATATAATGAAAAGGATGTCGCCGGTACTGAATGGGTTAAGGGGGAGTATTTTTTAATTTTCTGAACCCCCTTTTCCTTCAATTTTTGCCCCATTAGTTTTCACATTTTATGACTTTCGCCTATTTTTGTTGTCAATAATCAGACTTTTCGTGCCATTTCCGTGTCGGTTTTTTCCTGACGACCGATAGCGAGCCTTATTATAGGAGGAACCGGCTTTCAGCTGGGACATTTTCTACCGAAAAATGTACAAATATATCTCGAAGGGGGGTCTGTGGGATGTTTTCATATTAGCTTGATAAAGGTCTAGCGAGCAAATACAAACAAATATATACGGTATTACGGTAATAATAAATGTATAACAATATAATACAGACAAATAACGTCCCCATGAAGTATATCGTGGGCCCAAACAAGCCAATAATACGTGTGAATAAATAAATAAATAAATAAATAAATAAATAAATAAATAAATAAATAAATAAATAAATAAATAAATAAATAAATAAGTATATAAATATATAAATAAATATATAAATAAATAAATAAATAAATATATAAATAAATAAATAAATAAATAAATAAATAAATAAATAAAGAAGTAAGGAAAGTCAAGGTGGCAGAGATCAGGGCCAGTCAGGCAAGTGAAAGTGACCACCCGCAACACTGCATTGGTGAGTATCTGGCAACTGTGCTTTATTAGACGCCATTTTGTTGACCTCAGTTATAATAGGAGGCTAACTCTAACACTGACAGTTTTTTTGTTAATTATTTCCGCCATCGACAGCTATGGAGATTATGTGATCTATCAGCACTTGTTTGTTTGATAGCTAGATATTATAAACGAAACTATGGAAGGATTTGGACAAGATTTAGTGATTACTCTCGTAATATTCTCATACATGTGAATAACATCTGGTTAATTCCGGATTATTGTCTCCCACTAACACCCATATTAATAATCCCTTTAATGATCATGTGCATCTTTTTCTTGATTTAAACCTAAAACATACGCTACTTATTGGTTAATCTATCAGTCTTATAACGCATCACATATATAGTGATGATAGCCAAGTGGTGTGTCTGTTTGCTGGCTTTCATTAGACGATTTTAGGTAGCTTAGTAAGGGTATAATTATGGAAGTCAGAGGGTTAGTCGAGATAGTCTTTACCCTTATAAGTCCCACTGATCATTCCTGAATTGCATAAAATCGTCTAGTGATAGCCAGAATATACTGTCAGAATACGTCATGAACTTCATAGGGTTAAGGGGAGATTTCCACTTGAGGGATTTTTTTCTTGACCCCTTTCTCCCTCATGTTTAGCCCCGTTGCTTTTGATATTATAAAACGTTTGCCCCATTAGTTTAGCGATTTTAAGAACTTTCACCCCATATTAAGACCTTTCGTGCAATTCAGGTGTCGATTTTATCCTGGCGAGCGATAGCGAGCCTGTAATTTAAGAGGAACCGGCCTTTGGCCGGGACATTTTTCTACCGAAAAATTTACAAATTTATCTTGAAAGGGACTCAAGGGGGTGTAATTTTAAGTTTGATGGAGGTCTAGGGAACAAACTAAATACCTCCCCTTAACTTGTACCGGTTACGTCTTTTTAACTGTCTTCTGGCTACTATTAGACGATTTTATTCAGTTTGAAAAAGGGCCTCCAGCCATTAAGGAGAGATATCCACTTGAGGGATTTTTTTCTTGACTCCTTTCTCCCTCATGTTTAGCCCCGTTGCTTTTGAGATTTTAAGACGTTCGCCCCATTATTTTGACGATTTTAAGAACTTTCGACCCATTTCTGTCAATTTTAAGACCTTTCGTGCCATTCAGGTGTTGATTTTATCCTGGCGAGCGATAGCGAGCCTGTTATTTAAGAGGAACCGGCTTGCAGCCGGGACATTTTTCTACCGAAAAATGTACAAATTTATCTTGAAAGGGGCTCAAGGGGGTGTAATCTTAAGCTTGATGGATATCTAGAGACCAAACTAACAGGCTTCGAACTATCTTACCTAACCCTTTTTTCTACCACAGATCCTACTCATACACTACACAAACTGGTCTAAATATAGCTACAATAATATGCAAAATACGTCGCCGGTACTGAAGGGCTTAATATTCACCATTGTGTTATTATCGTTCAAAGGTGTTCAAAGTTAATGACAGAAATTATACATGATGCTTACAAAGACAGGTATTGGTCTCCCTCGATTTACGATCGAGTTACGTTACTGAAAACCCGATCTTAAAAAATAAAAATTTGTATAGCGAACCCTCAAAGTAATGGGGTAAATGGGGATGCATACTCGGACCAGCCCAAACCCGAACCCAATCACCTAAAAATCTAAATTAAAATGTAAAACTTGCAAACTAAACAAACCAAAAACTGGGACAAAGGCAATATAAAGTCAAATTAAATAATATCGTAATTTAGGGCATCGGATAGTGAGAGAGAGAGACCTGTATTCAACAATGGCGGTTACTGTAAAGGCATTAGTGTAAAACAATCCTCATAAACGACTCGGGACTTGCCCACCTGTTGTTGGCGTCTTCCGCTTCCTCGTTCAGTCGGTGTCACACGAGCGCAAATTACCGGCAAGTTGTGTCGGGCACTTTTCATCTGACTGCCTCTAGAATCTAGATTAAGGGGGGGCTCACCGTTTTTTTTTTATCTTTCTTTCCTTTTCTCTCTTTCCCTGGCTGGTATCCATTCCGCCCCATTCAGCCAACTGTTTTAAGACGTTTATCCCCATCCAGGTGTCGATTTCTTCCTGGCGAGCGATAGCGAGCCAGCATTGTATGGAGAAATCCGGCTCCGCCGGAGAAATTTTTCTATCGAAAAATGTACAAATTTAGCTTGCTGTCAAAACAAAAATCAATATATATGCCGGATCGCTACTGCTCGCCAGGAAAATATTGACACCTGGATGGGGGTAAACGTCTTAAAACAGTAGGCTGAATGGGGCCGAATGGATACAAGCCAAAGACAGAGGGAGAGAAAGAGAAAAAAAAAAGCGAGGTGGGCTCCCTTAAAGTGTTACAAGAATTAGTTCACGATAAGAGCTAGTACCCTCACCTTTAAGCTAATTGTCGATACAAATATATCGGCTTATTATTACGATTCTAATTTCGAGATTGTCCTGTATACACTCAAGGTTTGGCAATATTCATTAACCCCTTCTGTACCGGCGACGTCTTTTATAATTTTTGTCTAGCGGTATTTAGACGATTCTGTGCAGTTTAGGAAGGATCTGTGGTAGTAAAAAGGGTTAAGTGAGATAGTTGGAAGCCTATTAATTGCTGGGGCCCTTCTTAAACTGAATATAATCGTCTAACAATAGCCAGAATATAATGAAAAGTACATCACAGGTACAGAAGGGGTTAAGCATGTGAAGGCGATGTTGCACAAAATGTTCAACCTAAACTTTAAAAATGTCTAAGCCTGTACGGTGATTGATCTTTGAATTGAATTGGAAACATTTATTTAGCCAATATATTATATACACATTATGTCATGATGCAAATGTATAGATATAAACTAAGGGGGTTATTATGGCTGAGCCTTTTGAGAGCGCGGGAAATATATTACAAGCAGATTTCGAAAAAAAAAAAAAAAAAAAAAAAAAATTATGCCCACAGATTACTTCAGTGGAAGTTAGTAAAATTATACTCTGAATCATGTGCCTCACTCTATCTAAGCCGATTTTTTTTCAATAACATCAAGTCTCACAGAATAGTTAGTCTAGCTCGAAAGAAGTTAGCCATGATATATTCTGAAACTCCTGACAAACGATAAAGAGTTAAAAAATGGTTGATGTTGCCTGACTACAGTAATTAAACACACACATACACATACACCTATCTCTCTCTATCTATCTATATATCAATCTATCAATCAATCAATCTATCTATCTCTATCTATCTATCTATCCATCTATCTATCTCCTATCTAGTGAAATATTACCACCAGTGTGACTTGTTGAATTCTGACTAATTGTTGTTATTTTGTCTCCCCTCACAGATGCACCAAATGAAACTCCTAGTGGTGGTGGTGGTGGCCCTAGGATTGTTCTGCTCTCCTGTAGTTCGTGGTCAGTATGGTAAGTTACACTCAGAATTGGGAGAGAGGTATCATGACCAAGACTCGAACCCAATCACTCCAGGTATATATGGGCGAGTTGTGCACCTTAACCAGCGGATCCGCTCATGGCCGAGTGGTTACGGTGCCCAACTCTCCCACATATACCTGGAGTGAGTGGGTTCGAATCCTGGCAAGGATACCTCTCTCCCAAACTGTCAGACATTATCATAACTGCAACTCTCTCTCAACCATTTCAATCAAATGGTCACTAATTAGTTCATGTGCTAGCAGAAGAATCGTCATATATATACTGTATATATCTATCTCTCTCTTTATATATATATATATATATATATATATATATATATATTTATATATATATACAGTATATATATAATATATATACCGTATATACAGTATATATATATATATATATATCTATCTATCTATCTATATGCTCAGGCCCAATCCCCATTTTGGGGGTAGCCGACTCAAGACAGAGCAAGAACAGGGAAAAAACAACATAAAAACAATGAATAAACACAGATAAAAAGCACAAACTCACACACATCCAGGTCACCCAGGAGAAGACCCAGAGACAAGGGTCACCAAGGCCGCTCCAGCACTCCCCCGGCCCCCGACCACCCGGAACATGCAGCGGAGCTAAAGCCACAAGCCCTCCCACCACACTTCCAGGCGCACCCTTCATATTAATCGTCTCCCCAGGCCAGGCGCCTGATGGACTATTATCTAGTCCAACTTGCGCCCGACTCCTTACTCCAAATGATCACATGTTCACTCAACTATTCACAAGCATTCTCCATTCACTCCTGTCCACCACCACTTCCCCTGCCTGATCTATAGTCATTCCTCTATCATCCAAAGCTTTTCTTACACAGTCTCTCCATCTCAATGGGGGTCTTCCTGCCCTTCTATCTCCCCTTGTATCTGACTCACATATTCTCTTTGTAAGCCTTTCATCTCCCATTCGTTCAACATGACCATACCAGCTCAGCACCCTTCTGTCCACTCCACTCTGGCTGACAAATGTTCCTGCTGCCCCACTCTCCTACGTATCTCTTCATTCCTCAATCTGTCTCTACGAGTAACTCCACACATACTCCTCAAGCAGCTCATCTCCATCACATCCAGCCCTCTTTTCTCCTTTTTCTTCAGAGCCCATGTCTCAGCCCCATACATCACTGTTGGCACAACAATTCCTTGATACAGTGCACTTTTTACTTTCACTCCGAGATTTCTCGTCTTCCACATACTTCCCATTGCTCCGAAAACCTTCCTTCCTTCACACACTCTCTGTTTTACCTCCATTTCCATACCTCCACTCCTACTTATCGTTCCTCCTAGATATTTAAAACACTCTACTTGTTCCAATATTTCCCCATCCAGCCTCACATCTAGATTCACCCTATGCTCTCCCCTATTACACACCATTACTTTACTTTTATTGACGTTCACCTTCAGTTTCCTCCTTCCACAAACCACACCAAACTCTTTGAATACCCGCTGCAGTTTCTCATCAGAATCCGCCACCAATGCTGTGTCATCAGCGAACAGCAACTGATTCAACTCCCAATCTCTACCATTCTTTCCTACTAAACCCAATCCTCTTCCCATAGTTCTCCTTTTCACCTCCCTCACCACACCATCCATAAAACATATTAAACAGCCATGGTGACATTACACAACCCTGTCACAAACCTACCTTTACCTCAAACCATTCACTCAACTCACCATTTCCTACTCTCACACATGCTCTGCTCCCTTCATAAAAAACTCTTAACTGCTTCTAACAAATTTCCTCCTATTTCATAAATCCTTAACACCTTCCACATTTCTTCACGGTCCACACGATCATACGCTTTTTCCAAGTCCATAAAAGCCCAAAATATCTCCTTATGCTTCTCTAAATACTTCTCGCATAACGGTCTTACTGCAAACATCTGATCCACGCACCCTCTTCCCCTCCTAAAACCGCGCTGTTCTTCTCCTATTGCAACTTCCGTACACTTTATTATCCTCTCTATCAGCACCCTGCAATACAGCTTTCCAATCACTGACAATAAACTAATACCTCTATAACTTGAACACTCCTGCCGATCTCCCTTCCCCTTGTACAATATATATATATATATATATATATATATATATATAGAGAGAGAGAGAGAGAGAAAGAGAGAGATGGAGAGAGTGTGAGAGAGAGAGAGAGGTCCTTTCCATCGATTAAGCAAAATCTCTCTAACTCCGTGTGTAGAAACCTTTTAACTCGAACGTACCTTGAAATTGGCTCTCTATCACTCTTTAAACTTTGGGAGAGACACTTGTTACATGCAGCTTTGCCTTTTGTCTCCTTCATACACAGAGTAAAAACAATAAATATATAGATACATCCACTCTTCCACAGGCTGCAAGTTCTTCAGCAAGAATCGTTATACCGACCAATACGATTGTTCTGAACGGCCGGACCAGACATACCCAGGGCTGTTCCCTCCTCCACCAGGCGCCATCAACCAACCCATCTATCCCTACCATCCACCCGGTCATCCGCTACAGCAACCCTTCCAACCCAACCTCGGTCACCAGGTCTATCCAGGTCAAGTCTATCCAGGTCAAGTCTATCCAGGTCAAGTCTATCCCGGTCAAGTCTATCCCGGTCAGGTTTACAGTCAGGGTCCGCTCTTAGGTTGAAGCGGGTCTCTGGTATAGCTGTTTTGATCTATCTGAGTCACCCATTTCACCAAAATTATCAACACCTTTTTATGAATTAGCTTTAGAAATATTCATCTAGTTCACCCGAATAACCATCAACATTCATCCATTTCAGTCTTAGCTGATTCATCGATATACCCTGCTCATTATAGGTAGGCTAGACCAAAAATCGTGACCTTTGTAACTCAAAAAGGGCAAGAGCAAATGGGCTGTAAATGTCTACTTATATTCCCTACCTGATTCTTCCCAATTGGTAGGAAAATTAATTCGATTACGCCAGTCCTTTCTGAGTTACAAAGGTTAAGACTCAATATTTCTTGCCTACCTCTAATGAACAGGGTATACAGTTTACCCGACTAACCTTGGTCAAGTTTTCCAAGAAGGCTCCCACAAGCGGGTTACATGCGTGTTCAGAGTGATTGGATCAGACGTAACACTGATCCTTCGGGGAACTGTCGGGTGCTAACAGGATGAGGTGGGTGGTTCCTGGGTGCTACCAATCGTGTCGTCTTTCAGTATCATCACCCACTTCATCTACTTCATCCCGTTCCTGCCACTTCATTCCATTCCAGCCACTTCATCCCGTTCCAGCCACTTCATCCCGTTCCAGCCACTTCATTCCGTTCCAGCCACTTCATCCCGTTCCAACCACTTCATACCGTTCCAGCCACTTCATACCGTTCCTGCCACTTAATCCCGTTCCAACCACTTCATCCCGTTCCAGTCACTTCATACCGTTCCAACCACTTCATCCCGTTAAACCCGTTTCACCCCGTTCCAACCACTTCATCCCGTTCCAGCCACTTCATTCCGTTCCAGCCACTTCATCCCGTTCCAACCACTTCATCCCGTTCCAGCCACTTCATCCCTTTCCAGCCACTTCATCCCTTTCCAGCCACTTCATCCCGTTCCAGCCACTTCATCCCGTTCCAGCCACTTCATTCCGTTCCAGCCACTTCACCCCGTTCCAGCCACTTCATTCTGTTCCAACCACTTCATCCCGTTCCAGCCACTTCATTCCGTTCCAACCACTTCATCCCGTTCCAGCCACTTCATCCCGTTCCAGCCACTTCATTCCGTTCCAGCCACTTCATTCCGTTCCAGCCACTTCATCCCGTTCCAGGCCACTTCACCCCGTTCCAGCCACTTCACCCCGTGCCAGCCACTTCATCCCGTTCCAGACGCTTCACCCCATTCCAGCCACTTCATCCCGTTCAAGCCACTTCACCCCGTTCCAACCACTTCATCCCGTTCCAGCCACTTCATTCCGTTCCAACCACTTCATCCTGTTCCAGCCACTTCATTCCGTTCCAGCCACTTCATTCCGTTCCAGCCACTTCATTCCGTTCCAGGCCATTTCACCCCGTTCCAGCCACTTCATCCCGATCCAGCCACTTCACCCCGTCCCAGCCACTTCATCCCGTTCCAGCCACTTCATCCCGTTCCAGCCACTTCATCCCGTTCCAGCCACTTCATTCCGTTCCAGACACTTCACCCCGTTCCAGCCACTTCATCCCGTTCAAGCCACTTCACCCCGTTCCAGCCACTTCACCCCGTCCCAGCCACTTCATCCCGTTCCAGCTACTTCATCCCGTTCCAGCCACTTCATTCCGTTCCAGCCACTTCATCCCGTTCCAGGCCACTTCACCCCGTTCCAGCCACTTCATCCCGTTCCAGCCACTTCATTCCGTTCCAGCCACTTCATCCCGTTCCAGGCCACTTCACCCCGTTCCAGCCACTTCACCCCGTTCCAGCCACTTCATCTCGTTCCAGCCACTTCACCCCGTTCTAGCCACTTCATCCCGTTCCCGCCACTTCACCCCGTTCCAGCCACTTCATCTCGTTCCAGCCACTTCACCCCGTTCTAGCCACTTCATCCCGTTCCCGCCACTTCACCCCGTTCCAGCCACTTCATCCCGTTCCAGCCACTTCACCCCGTTCCAGCCACTTCATCCCGTTCCAGCCACTTCATCCCGTTCCAGTCACTTCATCTCGTTCCAGCCACTTCACCCCGTTCTAGCCACTTCATCCCGTTCCAGCCACTTCATCCCGTTCCAGCCACTTCACCCCGTTCCAGCCACTTCATCCCGTTCCAGCCACTTCATCCCGTTCCAGCCACTTCATCCCGTTCCAGCCACTTCACCCCGTTCCAGCCACTTCATCCCATTCCAGACACTTCACCCCGTTCCAGCCACTTCATCCCGTTCCAGCCACTTCACCCCGTTTCAGCCACTTCACCCAGTTCCAGCCAATTCACCCCGTTCCAGCCACTTCATCCCGTTCCAGCCACTTCACCCCGTTCCAGCCACTTCATCCCGTTCCAGCCACTTCATCCCGTTCCAGCCACTTCACCCCGTTCCAGCCACTTCATCCCATTCCAGACACTTCACGCCGTTCCAGCCACTTCATCCCGTTCCAGCCAC